>JAPYZE010003259.1:0-13467 GCA_030522805.1 Leptomastidea abnormis | reverse complement strand
GGCCGTGTCCGATATACAAGCCACCCCTCCTCCTCCTCTTTCCATTTTGCTTCTCTTGATCTACCACCCCTCACCTAAAGCAGGCCGATCTATTTCATGAGTATGTGTGTATTATGAGAGCTTGCGTGCGATTTTATATATGCGTGATTTTATTTGGCATATATTGTTCTTGGTTGATGTTGCTGGTGTGTTAATATACTGCTTGTTTTGATATGTGAATGATATTGATGGTGTACCTATAGTTTATTAAAGCTTATTTTTTTTTCTTATTAGAAAATGTGTAATTTGATTTTGAGCTTGCAGATTAGGTGAATTAATCAATCATTTAAATTTTCGTAAGTTTATTTTAGTAATTTTAAATTGTAAATGAATCTTACAATTTGACGATAATATCAACTTTAGAATATACAGATATATAATTATAGCTATTGCACGTAACACACACGCACGTATATACGATATAGCTTGATTGTCCAAAGATTTCAAGCTCGAATTACATTCTTGACTTTGTATAATATATGGGTGTATATGTGTGTGTATGTGTTTGAATTATAGGCCTACTAGGGTTACTTTGCTAATAGCGTGTGTAACAATCTAATGGTGTATAGTAAGGGGATTGGTTCCTAAAATAGAAGCGAAAAATATTGATGTATCTATACTTAGGAGTAAATATAAAACTGATATATTGTAAATATAGACGGATATAGACACGCTGATTGCATTGATATATCGCGTTAATTTTGTCTCTGGACTAAAGAGAAAAATTGTAAGTTAAACTTAGAAATTCTTGAAATTTCTTTTTTTAAATAATTAAAGCTTATTAAGTATAAATAAAATTCGAATAGTACAGTTATAGGGATAAGTTAATCGATAAACGAATTGAAACTACACTTGATAGCTAGTATAGTACAATAAAGTAGCTTTTGCATAAGGTAAGTAATAATCGGCGAATGAGGTTGCAAGTTTAATGACAATTACAAAGAAACAAATTTTAATGCTATATAGGAATAGTTTTTCTTCGAAAGAGATTATTAAACATAATTCAAATAAAAATTAATATTAAATATAATAAAGAAAAAATAAGAATAGCTAAAGAATAAGCAATATAATATATATGCATGATCTCGTAAGCGATAATAAATTTTGAGTAACAATCTCGTAAACTGCTTGAATAGGATGGATAATACGATAGTGTGAGGATCATCATATCTCTCTTAGCTCATAATCGCATCGTAGTGATGCACAACAATACGAAATTCCATAATATCCGAACGAGCTTTCTCTTCCTAGCACATTACATACATGTATACACAATAATAGTTCAATGTGACAACAAGAACGACAAGGACAAAGCAGAGTCTATAAACTCAAAGGATAGAGAGAGAGAGCTTTTCATATTGTATAGGTACAGATGCTGTTGTAGTTCTAGGAAAATTAATCTCAGTATAGGAGAGTTTGATGTAAGGACAGATTGTTATATACAAAAAATATATTATAGGATAATTAGATATTCGAAATAACAGATGATTTTTAAGGTCAAATCAGGTAGATAATATGTGTGTGTATACAAGTGATCGAATATAATCAAGGTCCATATACCTATATACAGCTACCATACCACCTTGTTATTATTATCATTATCGATAGTAACCACCTGCCTTTAGTCGTACGAGTTGATATTATGTTTAGGTAATATACGTATATATAAGCGAAAACTGCTTGCTGCAACCAAGAGGTTTATTGGACGTGAGTGTTCTAATTTTATCCCCCACTCTCCTCTTGAATTTTAACACTCTATATATCCATCCCTCTCTTTGTATTATATATCCGTACTATACATGTGTACTGTTTTGATTTTGCTATTTTTGATATTAAACTTTTATTTGTGTTTATCACTTTTGGCGTTACATTATAGATATATATCAATTTACAATGAATTTTTCTTTTATTTTTTTTGGGTACTATTGGAAGAATTTTTTTTTTTTTTTTTTGAGAAGGTAAAAGAAAATATTGTTATTTTTTTGTTTACAAAATTAATAAACAATATCGAGAAAAAATAAACGCAAAAAAATTATTAATCATTATTTGTACCTACTAATAATACAACTAACAATTCCTAAAGTGTCATTATTAAAAAAAAAAAAAAAATATTGTCACAATATATAATGACGTGATCAATCGATACCGAATTTAAGCAAAGTCACTCTGAAGTAGACGTATCGCTTATAGTACAAACTATTAAGATTCTAGTCTGATGAGAAACAGATGCGTGCAAGTATAAATTAACCCAAGTCATCCTGCATATCTCATTCTCTTATTATCTATTTTTTTTAGCTTTTAAAAACAAGCCAGAGTATAATAGCATCACACGTGTCGTTTATTTTATTTTTCACACTCAACACATCGTACACAACTCATACATACATATATTTCATTAAGCTACTCTTTCTTTGAAATATATATCAAATGAGTTTCACAGGTGAGACTTGATTACATCCAAGAGTTACAGCTTATTCGCTAAAGTCTCCATTCCAGGAAACTTGAAAGGTCACATTTGACTAACCCTCGAACCCTTAATAAGGAGACGACAAACGAGAAAGCAACACTATATTATGCTGTATGTGATTATATTATGGTGGTTGATATATTATCTGAGTCTGAATACTGACTAATGTTGAGTACGTGATGGGAAAGGAGGATCCCTTAGCTAAGATATTGTAGGCTATGAGTTTTTTTTTGTTTGTTTTTTTTCGTATTTTTCAGTAAAATTATTATCAAGGATTTATCAGTTTTTTTTGTTGGTGTACTTCTTTTTTTAGGGACTGAGGTAGGGTGTTCACATATTTTAATAAGGTTACGTAATATAAAGATCTTCTTGGAATAATAATATGTGGTTATAAATTTATGTGGGATTTGAGGTTTGAATATTTTATTATTTATTAAAGGATATAAATATTTTATTTATTTAAAAATGTTTTAATAGAATATAATTTTTTTATTTAATGGATAAATGCTAAATATTGTTATTATTAGAATTTATTTAAATTTTGAAATTTTTTATTTGCTTTACGTTATTTAATTAAATAAACTTTTAATAATCGTAATAAAAATCTGAGAAAGTATGTGATAAAATTATTTTGACAAAATAATGAAGCGAAGGTCTTTTAAAGTAGAATATAATGTATTTTAGTAATTTACTTATCTCTGCCTTGAACTGGTAATGTATGTGAAATAGTATAATATTATGTATCATAGTCAAATGTTACTACCTTTTTTTTATCTATTCAAATGATTTTAAAAACATTGGTCAACAAAAATTTTTTTTCTTTTTTGAATATACAAATTTTATTTGTTATTCTTTGTTAAATATTTGAATAATTTTTATAAAACAGATAAGAAAATAATAAAATTGCAAACATTATTTATAAGTTAAAATTTTTATCTTAATTAATTATCTGTTTTCAAAAACCTTGACATAATTAATAATAAAAAAAAAATTCTTAAGATACCAGTAATAAAATTGTATAAAAATTTAGTTTACAAAATACAATACTTTTTTACCTAAAGTTCTCAAACCACATAATATAAGCTCTTACATTACACAGGCAAACATATCTTTGAACAGTAAAATGCCCGAATATGCAATCCAAAATGGTTATACGACTAGTGATGATAAAACGTGATTTTGGTAAAGGTAACATTCACTACTCCTAAAAGCTTAACGTCTGGTGGTTTCCTGGACATTCTAACATTGAAGGTCAGTCAAGGTCATCGGTGGTTTCGGAAAATTTGACTTGCAACTACGACGATAGCCACAGTTGAAAGACAATTTTCCGAAAGCCAATTTGCATCGAAAATGCTATGTATAAAATGATTGTGGGTACGTATTGGTTCTTACAGAAGAGTATCAATTGTATCTTTTTTATTTATTTATTTATTTTTTTTTTAATAGTAAAATTATTGAAGGATCAAAATGTAATTCGTATTTCAATATTGATATAGGACAGAGTAGTGACATTAACTTATTATAAAGATTAATTTGCTCGATGCTTCAACTTTTGTCTAATGTGTAATGTAAACTAATTAAATATTTTATTAAATATTTCGTAGAGCTTAAAAGTCAGAGAATCCTGTCGTAGCCTCCACTATCGCTTATAGTATCAGTTGACCTTAAATAGCTCGTGTCGTGGCACCTGAGGCTAAATGCAATCTCACAAGTTTCACATGTACAAATCGATAAATTTTCCTGAACGTCCAGTCTAGTTAAAAAAAAAAAAAGCAAAAATACACTGTAATGTCATGTGGTTAACCTTGAACTAATCCATCGACCGTAGATCGACAGGGTTGTAGTAAATTTTATGCTTTTCATTGCAGTTTTTTTTTCATCGATATAGCTTTAAAAATTACTCGTATTACTATTTTTGTAAATAATAAGATATACCTAGAAGTAAAATAAATAAAAAGTTGTAAAATCGTGGTTGTTTTGTTATGATGACGATAAACAGCAAAGGCTTTTGACTCAATAAAAATATTTTGTAAAATTTTTTTTTTCTAAATAAAAGAATAATTCATATAAAAACCAAAAACATTTCAACTCATAACAAAATGAGATTTTTAAATAATTGAGCAAGTTATCAAAATTTTAATTTTAATTAAGCATTCAGAATTAGAAATCAGACAAATAATGCAGAAAGAATTTTTTATACGTATATTTTAAAGCCTTTTAACACTTTGAAAAGTATATTTCGGCTAGAAAGATCTGAAAAACTCTGAATGGTAAAGCGACAAGCCGAAAATCGAACCCACAACCTGTGGATTACGAAGCCAAGCCTTTAGCAATTAAGTTACATTGGGATCTTAGTGCAAGTATATTTAAAATTGTTGATAAAAAAATTTGTAAAAGAAAATTTAAAAATAATGATTTGTATAATAGTATTAAATATTTTTTTTTGTTATTCAACAATCTGAAAGTTATGTAAGTTTACAGGATTATCAAACAGCTGATAGAATCGCTTTATTATTTGACTGAGGAAAGAAAAGTAAAAAATGGATATCCAGTGTAGCTTAATGTTCAGAGCGTAAAGTTAGTAATTCACACGTCGTGGGTTCGACTCCAAGCATCTATCGTTTAATAACAAGCGCTGCCTCTGAAATACACTTATTATAGTGTCAAAAAAGAGTTTAAAAAAATTATTTGATCAATTGACTTGAGGATAATTTTTATTCATAATTTTTGTCAATATCAATAGAAAATTATTTTAATAATTTTTATAAAAGTATTCTCCTGTTATTCTGTACGTAAATTTTTAAATTATTTAAACAAAGACGTGTACTCCTTAGAATCTAGCAAATAATATATACTTTTTTGTGATTCTTAAATGTTCTGTTTGTTATTTTACAAATAGATGAAAACTAATCCCTCTGATGTAATAACCCAGCCCACCATTCATAAGATAAAAAGTTAAATACAATTTTTATTATAGCATATTTTTATCAAAATATCTAATTCCATTATTTATAAATATTATGATGATAGACAGTGACAAGCTTTTCTCATCAAAAAAAAAAAAAATTACCAAAACTTTACCTTTAATTGAGAATTTCAATGTATACATAGATACATATATACACTTTGGTCGAAATAGACGTATTTAGGTTAAAAAATTTGAGCTTACCTTGTGAACGTCAGTCATATATACGTTCACTTCAATTCAGGGTCTAACGTAGTTTCTGATGCTTGGGTATATTTTTTTTTTCGGTCGATATTTATATGGCAATTAATGTAAGTTTTACCAAAGCAAAACGATAATATACTGCAGTGTTGGTAGGTTGCAGATGTGATCATTACACGTCCTCGATAGTTTTATAGCTGAACTAATTTTTTTCTTTTTTTGTGATAGAGAAATGGGAATATGTTTAAAAGGAGTAACGAAATTTATTGCTAATACGAATTTAAGTGGTTTAGTAAATTAAAAATTGTACATTAATTTTAAAATTTTCAAATATTATATTATTTGATAAATTTATTCGAAGAAAATATGTCAGTTAATTTATTATGTATAATAAACTCCTTTAAATATTAGTAACTTTAATTAATAAAATTATTCAAGAAGCATTATACACTTTACTTATTTATTTATTTAAATAATAATTTATTTTTCTTAAAATCAAAATGCTTCCATGTAATTTAAAAATTGCAAGAAATAAATATATATGAACATGTTTTATAAGTAAAAACTTATTTTTTACATTTTCTATTTTATTTTTCTTATTTTTCATTTCTTTTATATTTTTTTTATAGCAATTACAAAAATTAAAACCAACAGAAATTTTAAAGATATAGATGGTAACCTCAGACCGCATAAAATTTTCAAGATTAATATGTTTTAATTAATTTCTGCGAAATAAGTACATCACTTTTTTTAAATTATTTTTTTCTCATTTTATTAAATAATCTAAATATAGACATACAAATTTAAAATATTACATCACTAAAACATCAATCTTAAACAATGATTGATTAAATCCAAACATTATTTCCCCTTCACTTACAAATACCAAATTAAAAAAAAGCTCAACTTCAAATTCTCTATTTGAAATATCAATTTTCATCGAATCGTCTAAATTTCCACTTCAAACCATCTACCATCGATCTTCTCTATTTTTCTCTCTTTTTTTTCATCATATCAGTGCAGGATAGAAAATCCTCTCTGCTTTTCGCTTCATTATTTCAAAGTTGCGCTATAAAGGAAGGGATCGCGAGAAAGACGCGAACGGACTGTGCACTGAAACCTTCAGCTTTTCTACAACGAACAAAAAGAGTAACGTAGGAAGGAAAGGGATATATTATACGAGTCGTAAGGAGGTAAGGGAAAATTTTGACAATAGGATGCCACATGAAAGCTCAAGCGCGTTGAAGGCTTCAAACGCTGGACCAGCTCCTGCCATGTTACTACTACTACTACAACTACTTGCACCCTTTCACACCCTCATCCCACCCACCCTCTCTTCTTCTTCTCTTCCTGTCAGTCGAGCAATCAATATCAGGATCCGAATACCTTCGCACGCTCGCTTTTCATAGCTTTCACCCCCCCATCCCCCCTCCTTCTCTCCTTTATCTTCTCCGCGTTCCTATATCTCCCCCTTCCACTTTACTTTGCGTGCTTTTGCGATCGCATTTATACGTCCGTGCATTTATATACCGAGAGATGGGTATGTGCACGCCGAATAAACGACACGAGGACGGGGAGATGTGCTTGCAAGCTCAATCGATGTATGTATGTATGTATGTGTGTATATGGTTGAGCCCTTCGCTTTCTATTTCCGTGCGAAAAGAATAACTCTCGTTGGAATTCTAATGTTTGAATGACCTGTTATATGGCTATTTTATTTTTTATTTTTTTAAAGGGGTTGGTGTGTGAGATATATTGACAGAAAGGAAATTTAAAGAGTGTAAAACGAACGATTATAGTTTTGTAGTAAAAAGAAAAATATAAAAAATGGGGTTTGAATAATAGATGTGTTGTTTTTTCAAGGATAAAAAAGATTGCTCATTTGTTCGATTTGGTTAATAAAGTATTTTTTTTTATTTTTTTATTTTTTATTTTTATTTTGGGTTCAGTAATCGCTAAACTAGCTGACCGCGTATTGACAGATATGTAGGATTTGGTTGAATTTAAATTATGAATAATAATAAATACTTTATATACATATATATCTGAGATATTTAATCATGCATATTATTCTGCAGTAGTTTATAAATTTATTGTGTTCATATGTCAACAACGTCATCGTATATATTTCTAGTTTGAATTGTAATGAATGACCCAATTACTTTTTTTTTATTTTAAGTTTAATTTAATTATTAAATTAAATATTTTATTTGATTTTTTTTATATAAAAATTAAAAATGAAAATTTAATTTATATAATTTTTGTTGAGTAATTAAAATTATGATAAAAAAATTTTTAATCGAAACAACATTATAAATATCTATCAGTATTTCTTTAAAGTATTTTAAAAGTTTAAAGTTACATCCATATCCGTATAAACTTTGCAATAATATCAGAGCTTGCAGTGTAGTGTATCTAGTTGAAAAGTAAAAAAGCATATCTCTTTAGATTCTTGTGAAAAATTTGGAAAAAGTCTTTTCTCGCTCTTTTGAACTTGCAGTCTTTTTATTCCAATTCCGGATGCTAGATGTATCGTGCAACTTTATATGTGTATGTATGTTAGTGTGTATCTCTTGTTTTAGATCAATTTTTCCTGTTTTTCAAAAGTGACACGTACGACTTTTATTTATGCTACGTATTTATCAATGAAAAGCAATATGTGAAAAAAAGCTTGAAAAACAATGATATTAATAGGCTTTTTGAAAGTGTATGTTTGATTTTAAAAACGTTTTGAAATAAAAAAATAAATATATATATATATATATATATATATATATATATCTTTGAATACTTTTTTTTAAATAATAAAATAATTCATATAAACACCAAAAAATTTTCAACTCAACAAAATGAGATTATCAAATAACTAAGCAAGTTATCGAAATTCTAATTTTAATTAAGTAAAACAGAATTAGAAAACAAGCAAATACAGATCTAAAACGAATTTTTTATACGTATGTTTTGAAGCCTTTTAAACACGTTAGAAAGAATATTTCGGCTAAAGAGATCTGAATGATAAATCGCTAAGCCGGAAATCGAACGCATAACCAGTAGATTACAAAGCCAAGCCTTTAGCAATTGAGTTACATTGGGATCTTAGTGCACGCATATTTAAAATTGATAATAAAAATTTGTAAAAGAAAATTTAAAAATAATGCTCTGTATGATAGTATTCAACAATTTTTTTTTTGTTATTCAACAATCTGAAAGTTATGTAAGTTTACAGGATTATCAAACAGCTGATAGAATCGCTTTATTATTTGACTGAGAAAAGAAAAGTAAAAAATGGATATCCAGTGTAGCTTAATGACCAGAGCGTAAAGTTAGTAATTCACACGTCGTGGGTTCGACTCCAAGCATCTATCGTTTAATAACAAGCGCTGCCTCTGAAATACACTTATTATAGTGTCTAAAAGAGTTTAAAAAATTATTTGATCAATTAACTTGTGGACGATCTGATTTTTTTTAATTTTTATTCTTAATTTTTGTCAATATCAATAGAAAATTATTAAAATAATTTTTATAAAAGTATTCTATATATAAGTTGGTGTGCATCTCTTGTTTTAGATCAATTTTTTCTGTTTCTCAAAAGTGACACGCACGACTTTTATTTATGCTACGTATTTATCAATGAAAAGCAATATGTAAAAAAAGCTTGAAAAACAATGATATTAATAGAGCAATCATTTTTGGTGATTACAAAAAATAAGATAATAATTTATTTATTTTAACATTTCGAGTGTGAGAACTAGATCGATCAAAAACATGTTTAGAACACTTCAATATTTTAATGACATTTTATTTAATTAAAGCTTTATTTTATTTTTTATAAATTTTAATAAAATTCTCAAAAAAAAAAACAGAAAAAAATTTTCGTAATATATTTCTTTCACGTTTACACAGTAAATAAAGAATAAAATCAATATTTAAAAAAATTTTAGTAGGGTCAATGAGCTTCAGAAATAAAAAAAAAAAATTGCATGCTTGATCAAAATAAGCGCATCCAAGCTAATCTAGTCTGCAAGGGTATATATTATATATACAGTAAAACTGAAAGCTCTCGTATATATCTCTCAGTTATCGCCGTCCAAACTTTATTCCGTTCACACATATATATCGCATACATATCGAATACTGGAATTTAATTGTTTCGTTACATAGATTTAGTTTTAAGGTTTATTTTATTTTTTTTATTATTTTTTTCTTTCTAACACCGAATACCAATTTAGCTAAAGCTATTAATTTAATACATTTTTAAAATTCTAGTCTTATATAGATTACTTTAAAAAAAAAAAATGATTACTCAAATTTTTTTATATTTATTTTTTTAACTGTTTAATGTAATTTGAAATTAAATATTTTTTTCGCAAAAATCATCTAAACCATTATATTTACTTATTATTGAAAGTTCAACATATTTTTAATGCAACTAGTACATTATCATAGATATTTTAATTACGTTAATAAACATTGCAGAACTGCCTAATCACTACACATAATAAAATTATTATCAATTTATTTATATTTTTAAGTAGACAAGCTAAAAACTGTCGCCTACAATCTTATCTTTAAAATCTTTTATAAGGGGTATGACAGTAATTATACATAAAATATTTGTATCGTAAAAATAGAAAGCAAGAAAAAGAAAACCAATAGCACTTTAAGGTCAATACAAATACTTTATACCTCTTTATTGATTAACATTGCATTTTTATAATTATTATTATTTATTTTTATTATTAGAGAAACTTTAACAAATTGGGATGCTTTATTTTATTTTGAGCTATTAGTACCTACTACTTTGAACAACCAAATTTGACAAAATTTTTCTAAGGTTATAATAAAAAAGTAAGCGAGAAAATTTATTAATATATTAACGATTAATAATATAAAAAAAATTATTAACGTATTTTATCTGTAATATTCAAATAATAAATTTAAAAAATTAAATAATAAATTTTTATCATTTTTTTTCTATATAAATTTTGTATTTTTATATTTAATATTAAAAAGAAAAATTTTTCTTATCCAGCAACTCTTTAAAACCTTAGATTGTAAAATAATTATTTCATGTAATAAAGTAAGCCATAAACTGCTTCCCTCTACTACTTGTTACAATTTGATAGGCTGTATTATTTTATATGGCGTTAAAAATATCGTTAAATTCAATACATTTTGATAAAAAGAAAAAAAAAGACAAAGACGAAATTTCGGATAATTTATTCTTTTGACCCATCAGATGCCTTTATTACACAATATCGACACCTGCTATTCTATCCACTTCATCATAGACAGACAATTAAACGTTATTCTCAATATCTTTTTTATCAAGTAGAAAAGAATTTACTATCGATCAAATAAAAAAATAATCGATAAAAATTATACTTACGAACAAAGATGTTGCTCATAAGGGTAGCAGGTAAACAGAACGTGATAACCAATACATCAGCAACAGCAAGATTCACAATAAAAAAGTTCGTAACCGTACGCATCCTTGGCGATCGATAAACAACCGCGATGACAAGTAAATTACCAACAAGTCCAACGACAAAAACAACAAAATATGCGACAAAATAAACAATTGACATAGCCAAACTATGCCTCCACCATCTTTCAGCCATTTGTTCAACCGATAAATTACTACTAATATCATCATCTTCAATACCACTACCAACACCACCACCACCACCACTTATCGACACATTGAAAAGTCCTGAGATCGGTAAATAATCCTTATCCGTATCAAGAAAACCAGATGAATAACCTGGTCTCCTGGTACTACTTGTAACAACAAGTAAATCCTGCATCGAACCGTTTACGTAATCTGCTATTATTTCAGCTTTACCACCAATTATATTTCTAAGTTCACCAAGACCTGTAAGTCCATTTGAAGATGATAATGAAGACGATGCTGACGATGAAGCTGATGATGATGATGATGGTAGACCGGTTGCCGATTGTTGTTGTTGGCTATTGATACGTCTACGATCTAAATCAAATTCATCGGAATCTGGTAGCCTCAACGAGGCCATTTCTAATAATGCCGATGGAGGTTGCAACATCGACTTTGTTGTAATTGCTTTAAGCTGTCGTATTTTAAATCTTCTTGTTCTTTCTTCTCTTGTTGATAAATATGATGTCGACGACGATGGTGATGATAATGGCGAGCTGCCAATGTTGACAGCTCGACCATGAGATTTTTTGATTAGGTTACTTTTAATTTCTTGATTATTTAATTTATGATGTAGCTTTATGAGTGATTTGTAAGTCTTCTTTGACTTTGATGAAGATACTATTGGGTGGTTTTGATGGGCTACTAGCCCTTCTTTTTGCCTCGTTAGCATCCGATCTCAATCCAGGCCAGATTAAAATTTGTTCTCCAAAGTTCACATACACGTACATACACAAAATCTTGTCTCTTTAACACTTGGATCTTCTAAGCTACTTATCACACACCCTACTTTATCTTCTTCTTCTTCTTCTTTGTAGTTCTTGTTCCAATTTGTCTTCCTTTTACTTTACTTACGTGAATTTTTTAGGACAAGTGGACAAGTTCTTGATACATCATCATCATCATGATTCTTTGGGGTCAAGAGATTGAACGTAGTAGAAGGGTATATTTTTTAATGAAGATTTTTTTACTTTGATGTTATCCACCTGACGTTCCAAAGCCTAGAGTTCGTTGGCCGGTTACTTCTTCTTTATACACTATACTTTGTCTCTGTGGGGTGAAGCGCCTCAAGCTTACGCTCGCACATATACAAAAAGAGCTGGGTTACACACACTTAAGCACGAGGCTTTTTTCCTTACTTTTTATTTTTTTTTTTTTTGCTGACGTTACTGGTTTTAATATCAGCTTGGTCAAAGCCAAGCTAAGAAAAAAGGAAGAAAAAAAAAGAATTGAGGGCAAACAACCTGGTCTCTTCTTTCTTGATAAAAGAATTATCGAGGTAGGAACTAAATAAGGATAGTATCTTTCAGTTTATGAACTGTTTTTTTTTTTAATCAAGTCTTACGTTGCACTTTTTTTAAAAATTATTTTCCAAAACTAGTCAGCAATTTCCATTGACATCCTTTTACTTTTTATCATCACCATTTATTCATCTACAAACTTCACAACTTCTACAACAAGAACAACAACAACTACTAACCACCATACACCAATAAGTTCAACGTCCCAATATTATCAACAATCACAATTTTAAAAAAATCATGTAATCTTACACTTGTCATTTGTCAATTTCAATAATGACAAAAAATTAAAAATCAAAATTAATAATTTTTTCCACAAAAAAAAAATTAATTTTTCTTTGATAAAACAATTATTTTAACTTATATATATATATTGAAGATGATATACTAACGCCAAGTATATAAAGCAGAGAGTCTGCTGCTTTTGACAAGTTTGGCGTCGGGCGTACTACTGAGGCGTGCTACTCTACAAGCAGCAGCAGCAGCAGTAGTAGCAACGGTATGATAGCATATAGAGAGTGAGAAGCTTCGTGCACATGCGAGGAGAGGAGTATATTCTATACGGTATATATGTATCTGCGGCGCGCGAGTCGTTCGTATATATAGCAGTCGTCGGGCTGTCTGCTCGCGCAGCATGACTTTGGTATATGAGAAAGAAAGAGATAGAAGCTTTAGTGTAGGAGCTTGCAGCTTGAATATAACTTACTGCGCAAGCGTTAGGTGATGGAACTTGCGGGGGAGGAAAGAGAAGGAAGGGGAGGACTGTGTGTACTACTATGCTACATATATATAGTACGAAATTGTGCAGTAGTACTATGTTTAT
>JAPYZE010003258.1:0-13472 GCA_030522805.1 Leptomastidea abnormis | reverse complement strand
TGTCGAACGAATAACTTCTTGTAATAAAGTTTCAATTTTATATGAATAAATGTGTGTATTTATTTTAAAATTCGACCTCCTACATATATATATATATATGTATATTGAAGATGAACTTAATGTATGTCAACTCGTAAATAGCGAGTTTTATTTTTCAATAAAATTACATTTCAATATCCCTAAGCGGGTGATTTTGAAAAACCATTTTTCCCGGATAATTTCACATTTGAGCGCTATAAAAATCCTTCCGGCCAATTCGCTTTCACATAAAGAAGACAGCCAAGGTAAAAGAAAGAAAACCAAAAGACTTAGTGGGAAAGAAAGAGAAATTGCCAAAGAGAAAGAAGATAATAAAGATGATTTTTGTAAGGAGAGCTGAAAATCCTTACTTTTAAGGTTCATCCATTCATTGTCTACTACATGTTTTTTATCGATTTAAAGTGCTGAGCACGCATGTAAAAAAATTATTAATTTAATGAAATTATATTTAATTATTTCAGGTTCTTACATTAAAGAAAAAATCGTGTTATTTCGGTAGATCTTGTAAAAATATCAAAACTCGAGGCGGTACTTGAAATAAATAAAAATTTAAATTCGCTTCGAGTTTACAATATGCAAAGCCGCACACTTACATTCCAAATACTTTTCCATATTTTAAAATTATTCGTTTTGCATGTTAATGCACTGGGAAAACTTAATAAATTCCTCTTTATTCGACTTTAAAGTACTTTTTTTTTTATTTTTTTAATTACACTCTATTTTACAACTCATTTTACACTTTATTTTCTCTCAACTTTCGCAACTACCTGCCACTTGACTAATTTTTTTTTTTCCTTTTTTTTCTTTTTTATTTTTTCTCTCGCAACTTTTTCAGGCAATAAAGTTTTTGATTTGCATTTTTGAATTTAAAAAAAAACTTCTATTTTATTCTCCATCTGTATGCGCACAATTGAGTTTAAGACTTGGAAATTAATGACTGAAACTTGGTACAGGTACAGATACTATGTACAACCGCAGCAGCAGTCGCAGTCATTTTCGAACAAACTCATAAATGCGTACTCGACGGTGCATTTTTTTTTTTTTTTGACGAGGACGACGACAAGTTATGCGTGAATTGACGTCTTCCAAGAGCAATAAAACAAACGACCTGCTTACTGACGCCTTGCTAAAAAAGAAAGTACAAATAAGCACTTTTAAAGTTTATCTCATGTGCATGTGTTATGTTTCAAATCATGACTTAACAATCCAATAAACTTAACAGTTTAATTTATTAAACGACTTTTGTTGAATACTCGAATTGCATAATAACCGCAGTGAGAAAATATATCTCCAGTCATCAAACTACCTTTATCTTCGTTTAATTTGACAAGAATTTCGATACATATTAAAAATTTAATTTTTTCACTTACGTAAATTATCTGTCCCCAATTTATCAACCGAAAAATTTCAATACTAATAGATAAATTATGAAAAGCAACGTTTCCGTTTACTTCTAACACGAGCTTTTTTTTAAACTCGATGTATTTTGTAGTTTTCGCACCGACGCGATCCACAACAATTTTCTTCCTAAACCGAAGAGAAAAACCATAGACTTCAATCGTCCCGCTGTTGACGGCTTACCAACGGATAAAGCCTCCCGCGGTAATACACAGATGCCCCCCGTTAATACTTTTACTTTACGCACTCAGAACTTCCCTACTAGTAGCAGCAGCAGCAGCAGCAGCATCATAGCAGCTCGTTTGCCCTCCAGCTGCGAAAATAAAGTCGTTCGAGCGATTGTTTCGCGGTTGAACGCGCGGGAGAAAAAAAAGAAGGAAAAAGAATAAGGCAAGGAAAGAAAAAGAGCTTGGCCAAAGCGATTATCCGTAAAAATAACTTTGTCGATACTTTTAGCTCACGGCGAGTGTTTGTTGCCTTTAACGCTTGTACACTAAATTTCTTAACTGAGCTTGCTTCCTATGTTTTTTCAGTGCTTTTCTGGATTTATTTTATGCTATTGCATTATCCGCGGAGAGGTTTTTAAAATAATATACCTACTTGCAAGAAATATGAGAATTACTTATAGATTGAGGCTAGCATTGGTCATTGATATTCTGACTAATTGAATAAATATTGATTATACGTCTGTGGTAACTATTAAATTTAATTTGCTATTTAATATGATATTTTACAACTTAACTGTTGTAGCATACAATTTTACTAAAAGAGTCACTAGAACAAATCGAAATCAATTTAAAATTAAATTTTTAAATATATGTAGTTGAAAATTAGTTTGACCAACTAATTTTAAGCCAATTTATAAAAGCTCTTTAAAAAAAATAAATAAAAAATAATAAGTCTAGACGATTTGAGATAAATTTTTAATATCCGTTATTAAAAAAATCATCAAACAGGAATAAAATAATATTAATTCATAACGACACATGTAAGACGTAGAATATTTGTAATGAAATAGTATATTTTCGAAGAAGAAAATACTTATCTAAAGTAGTTACGGCACAACTGGTTATACGTGTCGGCAACAACTTACATAGCTGCATATATATAACGCGACGTGGTGACGCGCTTTAAGTCGAACCAATGTAATTGCGTGGCTGATGAAGCCCGGGAGGTAAATAATCTCATTAAAGTTTTACTTCATATTCCTTCTAGTTATATAGCAGTAGCAACAGCAGCCCCTTCGCTACTACTACTACTACTACTACTACCACTACCTACTACTTGAGCATCCAACGCGCTCTAATATTCTCTCTTTCTTGCTTTTGAACAAGAGCACCAAGCGCTCACTCAACCTCCTTTTCCCTTATACAACGACCCCTTACCCACTCGTCGTTAGCTCTCACTTTCTGGCATCTCTCATACTGGCCTGCCGGAAAAAAAAAAAAAATTCGCTCGCGCCTTACTTTCTCTCGACGCTTACCCATTTCCAACACCCCTATCTCTTTTCTTTCACCTACTAACTTCCTCACTTTTTTTCCTTCTTTCCCCAGATCGGCAACTCTCGGTTTTGAGTGTTAAGTACTTATAGTGCAAACGCTTGACTGTTAATTTTACTACTTATATAATATATTTCGCTACAATCTTACCTAATTACAGTAATATTTAACCGATAAACTTTATGGATCATATGCAATACTGTGGTCTTTTTCTTATTTTATTAAAGTGAAAGTTGGCTTTGTCAGTTGTACTTTCACAAGCCAACGGTTTGCCCTGGTATTATTATTTTTTTTTTTTTTTTGTCTTTTTGTTTAATTTACTACAAACACACATACATTGTAAAGTTGTTTTCGTTTGTTTTTAAACAACTGCTGCACCTCAAAAAGTTAACGCAATTACACCTCTCTACCACGAAAATTGCTTTTGAAGTATATACAAATACCGCAACGCTAACGATTAGAGTCGAATAATTAGCTAAATAAAATTCCGTAAAGTTTCAAGTGGGCTTTTGAATTGCTTACCCTATAATTTTGTATGGTATATTGCGCATTCTTAAGTTAAATACCAAGACCGAAATATGAGAAAGGATAAAAATAAAAAAATAAAGCTAGAATTCACTTTGATTGTGCATAAGCAATTTAATTGAATCGTTGATAAATAGAACGCCAAACAAATACCAACCTCTATATTCAACGACTATCGTGGCAAGATACTCTAAATATATGATGAAAATATATATAAATACGAGGATCAAATTTTTCAAAATAAAACATTTCTAATGCATTAATGCTAAAAGCTTTATGAGCTTTTTTTGTATGACCCACTTATCAAGAAAATATAAGCTTGTACGTAGCTTTACAAAGGATATCGCAATTAATTTTATATCCATCAGCGCTCACGAACCGAGCTTGCAAGCTCACATAAAAAAAGAATAGAAATAGAAGAAAGAAGAGAAAGCAAACGCAGCTTAAACTTGCTGATCTTCATTCAGCATATCAGATCCCATACCGCATATATATTCAAAGAAGCTCAGCAGGAGGTGAAGACTAGAACAAAGCGAAAAGCGAAAAGACAGGCCTGAAAGTAGCTAAGGAACCACACACCAAAGCGCTCGCGCGCGCGCAAGCTTTTTCTTGGATGGATAATTGTTTCGGCGCGGAATCCGGCTTCCCTCAAGCTTGATGATCGCAAGCACGCGATGCATAATATGCCGAGTGATAAAACTCACCAGACACATACACATACCCACACGCACACTTACATATATACATCCATTTATTTTTTACTTTTTCTCTTGCAGCACTTTCTCTCTGTTCTAGGGCCTTGCATGCCAGGCTTTCCCTTTCTCTCCCAAACAATCGCATCGATCGAAAGAAAGATTCGCCACATGCCGATATCGCATCGTTAAGTCTTTCAATGCGGGAAATAATAGAGGATAGAAAGAGAAATAAAGTGGGAAAAGACATCAGCTTGCTCAAAGACGCTTGGTTCTCCGTGCAAGCTCGAGAAAGAGGGGAGGTGAGTTGAAACGATGTATGGCCAATTGAGCTGACCAATTGAAAAAGCATCGGGTTCCTTTCTCGAGCTGCTATTGTTTGGTGGATGCGATTGACTGGGGGTAGACTGTCTGAACGGAATTTTTCTTTGCGAAGAGAGATAAGATTAAACTTCTAGCGTTTATTATTGTTGAAGGTGACAAGAGGTCGTGTGATTTTTATTTTTACTTTATAAAATGGTGGAAATCCGCAATAATGAGAAATGGAAATTAAATGGTATTTCTTTTTATTTAAATTGAGAGGAAGTCTTTGTAAAGGCTTGCGAACTCTTATAAAAATATAAAGCTAGAAGTCCTTTTTTTTATTTTCAAAAAAGTAATTTTACTGAGGCTCTATTAAGTAAATGTCGTTAGAAAGATAGAGTATGTAAAATAAGCGCAATCAAAATGTACATATCTTTTTAATGGTGGCAGAAAGTCTTTCTTATTTTTTTTTTTATTTTACATAAAAGCTTAATTTTGCATATTTCTTGCCTTAATAAATAGATAATTTTTTTTTAATTTAATACATAATATAAAAATACGTGCCTATCGATTTTTCTACTCCATTTTTTTTTCTTTCTCTATACTCCCTGTAATATTCCTTTCCCTTTTTTGCTACCTCTTACTCTTTTCTTTCTTCTACCCTAAAACGTGTCCGGTGCAAGAAATACGTATACGGGAAAATAATGAAATAGACAAAAGTCCGAGTGTATAATGTGAAAAAACGCAAGGAAAAAAATATTAAACAAAAAAAAAAGAGAATGGGAGAAAGCAAAGAATTAGAGAGGGTGAGGTAACAAAAGAGAAGCGCAGACAGAGGGGAGCAGGGTCGAAGATAAAAAGAATAAAGGCCAAAAAAAAAGATTAGAAAAAAAAATGAAAATAGAAAAAAAAACAGGTGAAACAAAAAATAAAAGGAAACGAAAAAGCCTTGACCGGAGAGCCGTAATCAATGGAGAGAAAGAGAGAATTCGCGAAAGCGAGCGAACGAGTGAGAGCTTACGCGTTGTGTGTGTGTGTGTGTAAGTGCGGATGGGTCGGAAAAACCTGTGTACGATGAAAATTCTCCCGGCTCCACCTATAACTATATCTTTTCCTTTTTCTTCCATTTCATCCTCCCGCAATCCACAGGGCTCGGTGTTCCCTCATTCCTTCCTGCTGCTCACCACTCGTTTTCTTTCTCTCGGTATTTTTTTACGGCACTGAGGTTCTACCTAACGCTGTAGACTCTTTTCTTTCTCCCTTGCGTGACCTTAATTTGTTCGACCTAATAAGGAGAGAAGAGCAGCGAGGAGGGATCCGTCGCGGCTTTTGCCGGCGCATCAACAAGACTCTCTCCACAGGTATAACACCTACACACACACACACACACACACACACACACACACACACACACACACACACACACACACACACACACCGTACAGTTACGTGCATCGACCCTTCTCGCACCTCTTTGTCTGTATACGTGAGTACAGAGCGAGGGAAAAAAGAAGACGAGAAAGAAGAAAGATCTAGCTATTCTACGCGTGGTAGCTCAATCAGAGCGAATGTTTTCATTTACGGAGTGATTCGAATTTTGCGGCTAAAATGAAATTGAAGTAAAAAGAACTCTACGTTCTAATTCGAGCTTTCTTTTTAATTTTATTTTATTTTTTCCTTCTTCTTCTTCTGTTATTGGACCGCTTGTTATTTCGTTCGTTAGTACGTGGGTTTTACTAGCCTATGCCGATGCTAGACTTTTAAAAACAAGATTTTTACAAAATGAGAGTCATCGAAATTTTTTTTTTGTTTGATTTTTATTTGTTTTTCGAGTTGAAAACCGTATGGTATTGATTGTTAGTTGAAAATGGGGCTGTTAAACTGGTTTAAAAAAAGTTATCGAAATTTTTGAATAAACGTAAGTTTAATTGATGCTTGATAAATTTAAATTTTACTCTTGAGTAAAATGTAAAATTTTGAAGTGAAATTCATTAAATTCATGTTATAAAAATCGTTCGAGTGTTATTTTAAACAATCAATGTTTTATCGTATAATAATAATAAATATATATTTTATTTGCAATTTATACATCCAGACTTAAATACGTGAATTTATCATGAAGTTTAAGTAGTTAATAATAAAAAATTATTCGAAGCCTTATTCTACTTAAATAAAATTAATTATTAATTATTTTATATCATAATAAAATTATCGATCATCGAATAATAAATTTTAATCGCTCATTAACTTCTGCTGAATTAAAATTTAATAATTTTCAATAATATCAACATTTATATAATACATTAAACTACGAAGCATAAGAAAAAGTATTTCAAAGCTATCCTCTCGCAAAAGTGAGCGAAGCAAAAAATACTCATTGTCATTATTTTCCAAAACTTTCTTAAACAGTTCAATTTTCAAAAAAACATGTCGCGCACATAATTACACGCGCTGTTCCGCGACTGAATCCATGCGCGAACATACTTTCCGGCTGTTTTTTTCATTTCTACAGTTTTAACCCGGATATCCTTGTTGCAACAGACACGTGGAAATGCTCGAAAAAAAAAGTAAATGAAAAAACTAAAAAAAAAATAGAAAAATATTCCTGGATTTTTAAATGACCTTAGCTTCTCTAGTATGTAATGTATATCCATATACGTGCATCCACACCCACACATATAAAACGTGTCTCGAGGCTCTTTCTTTGTACGGCTGCGAATTACTTTTTCAACCGAAAGTTTCATACCCCGGTTATAACTTACGCGTCCAGTTTAATGGTGTTTTTACGCTGCGCATGTTCAAGCTCGCGTCTCTATACGAGGATGAAACTACTCGCTAATTGGTAATTTTGCTGGACGGTTTTCTTCGCACACGCCATACCTATACTTAATTAACAATTATCAAGACAAGTGAATCCTTGTGACAACCTTGTCGTACTTTTCTTTTTTATACAGGTACAACTTTGAAGTATGGTTGATTCATTACTTTGATTATATAATTATTGTTTAATGAAAAACTTTTAATAAATTTTAATTAATGGTACTATGATTATTAGCTTATTTCGTTATATTTGTAAAAAGAAAAAAATAAAAAGATTATTATTTAGATATATTTCAATTTTTCTCAGACGACGTATATAAATCATTTACCCATCATTACATCTATCATAGATTCATTGTCGCTTTCTCATTGCACTATTCGGACACTCGGCCACCAATAGAACGATCTTTCGCTCCGGTCGTTCGGAATTTATGTTCGTTACAAATCGTAAGTTCCGGAAGTTGAACAGATAAATCGTCTGTTAAAATGAATAATGGATGGTACCTTAATTCCGAAAATACGTCTTTCATTAGTGCACATACATACACACACGCGCGCGCGCGTAATAGTGCGACACATTCCAAAGTAACGATTTGCGTCGGAGCTAAGTAAATCACCTGTTTAATTTGCATTGCTCGAATAATATATCGATTTAATATATTTTTGGAAGAGATAAAAACAACTGATTAATAAATTATAAATTTTTTTTAAAAGGTGTTAGCATAATTTGTACGCTTGAAATAAAAATAACGAATAAATAAATTTATTAATAAATAAATAAATATATCTACAGAAAAAATTAGGTTGCTATATAATTGAATGTAAAAAGGTATGAGACCAATAGAGAATTTTCATTATATTAATGTCTGACCAATGAAAAAAGAATTACTTATCGGTATTTTTATATAGTATCGATAAAAATATCAAGAGCAGGTCATTGTATGACATAGTAGTGATATAATATTTTTAAGCTTATAAAAAAATTTAAGTCCATAAATTCCTAATCTAAAAGCAAATAAAATTCAAATGAAATATTTTTTTTGTAAAATAATTAATATTTTTGTTTGTATGTATGTTGTACTTACAATTAGATAATTATATGTAGGTCACATAAAAACTACAACGAATTAAAAATATACTGAAATTCGAATTAAATTAATCAAAAGATATTTCCGAAAATATTTTAAACATGAAATAAAAGCTGTAAAGTTATTGATTTTAATTTTACATTAAAATCGTAAACAAATTCCCATCGATTTTCAATATTAATTCTCAGAATCATACGTTTGATTAAATAAATTAATTCGTAGAAAACTCAAAATTTCCAGAATCATTAATTTAACAAATACAATTCTCAAAAGCTTCTACAATTATTATTCAAACATTCAGATTTCTCGTAAAATGAAATACATATAAAATAATAACAGTACAGACATTTTTTAACCAGTATTAAAAAAAAAAAAAAAAAAAAATTATATCAAACTAAACTCCTCTTGCATGGCAATTAATTTTTTTAATTTCTGAACGAGGGTATACGTGTGCGTAATTGCCATGTAATATCACAAAAGAGAGAAAGAGGAAGGAAGTCACAAGACAAGTTGGTAGTTGACAGCATTTTCGAGTCCAGATGCGTTTCCGTAAGATGTAGCAGCAGCAGCAGTAAAGCAGCTGAAGTAAGAGGAGAAGCAAGTAGATTGGTATACACACGGGAGTGGCGTTAGCAGGTTGGAAAGAGAAACTTATAGTGGACGTGGCGTTGCCACTAACAATTTCGTCGGGCCAGCTTTGTCTGCCACCTCGCGAGTACCTATATATACCTACCTACGATGGCCTCGAGAGTGCCTTTCTTTGAAATCTTATTCCTCTACTATATTCTACCTGTCCTATATGTAGGTATATGAAGTCGACTGTAAGCCTCAGGTTATTCTTTGCGAGGGAGTAGGTACTGTCCTTTTGACAACCGCACACTGCAAAGTCTATTTTTCTTCCTCTTTCTTCGCTTTATCTTTTTCCGCATTTCCCTTTTTTTTTTTTTTAATTCTTTCTCGTGACCACGTGTTTGCGCTTGACAAACCAATTCAACTCTCTCTCTCTCTCTCTTTTCTTTCTTGGCTTACCCAGGCACTGCTCCAATAATGTAATATTTGTCACGAGATGAATTTACCCGCCACTGCTTTCTCTTCAGGGCAAAATATATATTTTCTTTTTCCTTATTATTATTATCGTAACGTTGCAAGCCTTATACATCTCAAGAGCTAAATTTTCTTATTTTTCTTACTTTAGCTTTTAGCTTAAAGGTAGTAATGTAAGTGATGCTGAAATTCAGTTCTCGAATAAAATTGCAAGATTTTTTATTTGAATATTTTAAGACTCGCTTTGATGGATTTCAGCTTCAGCATGATGTCACGAGCAAAGAGGCTTGGTTTTTTTTCTTTCTTTTTTACCAAAAATTTTTATTATCCTTCTTTACTCCTGCAAATTCTTATTTTGAATACTAAAAAGTTTTTTTAATGAAACGATCATTTACTGTGCAGTAAATTATTTAAATAAAAGAATTTTCTATTAAATTTACTTTAAAAACGTTTCCTTGAAAAGTTTTTAAATTTTTTTTTCATTTCAGAATCTCTAAAATTCTTTTCTCTCTTTTAATTCCAGAATTTGCTCTTTTTCCCACAAATACTAACCGCCTCAGCAAACACATTTTTCTTGACTGTCGGAAGCGTCAAAATATTTGTCGCTCAGTAAATCATCACAAAATTCATTTCTCTTCTTCTTCATCTTCTATAATACTACAAATACTGATAATACCAGAAATAAAACTGGCAATTTTTTATTTTATAAAAAATAAAGTAAATTCGCAAGCAATTTATTTTTCTATATTTACTTGATTTTTCCAACTTTTTAAATAAAAAAGTATATGCTTAGAAACTAAATTATTTGAAATATAATGTTTCATTAAGTTTGATTGAAAGATAAGTCCATTGTTCAATATTATCTAAAATCATGCATTAATTTCATTTTCTATTCCGAATGATTAATGTGTTATAACAATACCAATAATTTGCTTGCCCATCAAATTACCTGCAGATTTACTTACATACACATATGATGTATATATTATTAAACAATGACAATAATAGATTTGTGATGCGGAAAACATTACAAGCTTCACTTATAAGAGAATAGGATGCTTAAAATATTTGCAATTCACTCTTTGAAATCGCTTCTGATAGTTCATCAAATTTTTTTATTCCTTCTGTCAAAGAGAACCTTACAAAAAAAGGCAACGATTTTTTGAAAACAAAAAAAAAAAAAACAAAAACTGAATACCAACACACGCCACTTGACCTCTCATCGACCCCTACCATTTCCACTTTGTTATTTATACTCCACATCCTATATTCCCATTTTTTTCTATTCTTTTTTTTTTTGCAACCAACAGCAACAACCGTATAGGTATATACCTACTATCTAGACTAACAAGCAAAGCCCCTCGACAAATTCATCGCCTATACATAAAAACTCGAGCGCGTCAATAGCCGGGAGGCATCGCGTGGAGGTGTTAATTTTATACAGATGCACTCGAGTGAGTGTGGGAGGGTTGATGGGTGGGTGGGAGTGAGAAAGAAAGATATAGATA
The DNA here is from genome assembly GCA_030522805.1 of Leptomastidea abnormis. Lineage (NCBI taxonomy): Eukaryota > Metazoa > Arthropoda > Insecta > Hymenoptera > Encyrtidae > Leptomastidea > Leptomastidea abnormis. The sequence goes on along the minus strand of JAPYZE010003258.1, from coordinate 2,556 downwards.
GATACAAGACTATATGTATACGTATATAGGTATACGAAGCGCAACGATCGATCTGACATAATCGAGAATAAATTGTTATACGAGTGTGTTCAAACGAGCCTGTCATCGTTATTATCACTATACCATTGGCAAAAAGAGCTTAGCTGCATATATGTATAATATACATACGTGCTTGACCCTTGTATGAATATAAGCAAGAGAGCAAGGGTCGAGCCGACGCAACGAGCGTGTGCATACGAATTACCCGCGAGCCAGATACACCCTTTTACTCCCCCTCCCCCCTCTTCCCGCCATAGTGCTTTCTCATCTCTACACCTATTCGTCGACTTGTTAAAACCGGTGTGTTAAACTGCAAAATGGCCCTTCTACCCCCATTTATACAGCCTCTAAGTTAGCCCGTCATATATATGTTCTCTTCTCTCTCTCTCTCTCTTTCTTTCTACTATATGTGCACTGTAGGCTGGCTACTGGCAGTGTTTGTCTAAAGCATCCCATCGCGGACTTTACCAAGCTTCCCCTCAATTGGTTGTACGGGTGTGTTTACACGTCCAGCACCAAAATATTAAACTCGCGCTATTTGCCAGCTACTATAGTACGTATAGTAGAGTGATGCTGGTACGGCTACCTGACGAATTACTTATTTTTGTTAGCTGGTGAGGGAGGGGGGGGGGGGGGGGGTCGATAGGTATAGGTATATCAAGCGATTTACATATACCTTCCACACCGACATCGATTAATATCAATTTTCAAGGCAGCACGCGATCTTTGACCTCTTCCCCCTTTTAATAGTATATGTATATACTTATATACCTATACATGCGCGCCTACTCGAGCAATTAATCGTCGTTATTCGATGTTCATTTGGCTGCTGCTGCTGTTGTTACTGTTGCTGCGATCATCATTTGCCTAATGGAGATTAATACTTTGGCTACATGACTCGCTACTGACGGCTACTCAAGAGGTCGGTCAACGTACATTAACAACCAGCGACAAATGGTTAATAATTATACTTTCTCATTCTCTACTCTGCGTTAAATAAATATTTTTTTACCACGAGCTATAAAAAATTTTCATAATAATAGCAGAGTGAACATCGAACGAATTGCCTAGTGGTCCAACATGAGATAATCCAAAAGAAGAGAGAGAGAGAGAGACATAAAATACTGGCCTTGACACAATATATGTAGTCGCAATAAGCGATAACAAAACAAAAAGTAAAAACTTGGTGAAATGGAAAGACGGGGCAAGAAAGGGATGAAGATCCGTCGAGTCCGGAAGTAAACTCGGTCGTGGATGCGCGTGGCTATAAGGGATGTGGCAATTGTGAACCATCGGAGCGTGGAGGCAGCAGCAGCAGCGGCAGACCAAGTCCCATCCAGTATCTGGATTCGAGCGAATTCAGCTTTGGCTAGACAAGGGGTAGTAATAGATATATATATATATATATATGTATATATAGGGCCAGTGTGGACTAGCCCAGAGCAGCCATATCCCGCAATGCGGACGCGCGAACCGAGCCGCAGGCTTGTTATCGTCTTTCTCGCCGCGCTTGACCCTCTCTCGCTCTCTCTCACTCTCTCTCTCTCTCTCTCTCTCTCTCTCTCTCTCTCTCTCTCTCTCTCTTTCTCTCTCTCGACTCCAAGATGCCGCGCTTCTCTTGCTGGTTTTGCGAGACAACCATCCTCTCGTCTCCTTATTCCCTCCCTTCCCACTCCCTTCGCCCGTTCTCCGTTACCACAGTAAACGGGATTGCTGTACATGAATCCAGAACTTCTCTACTCCAGCAGCTCTTCTATCGAACTTTGCCTGCGGAAATATTCAGGGACTGTGAAAACATTTTCACCCGGAGACAGTCCTATCTATTTCGATTTCGATGCTTTTCGGTGAGAGGCAAAAAAAAAATGAACAAGTTGTTTTTATTGGTCTAGTCGAGTGAAGGAAAAATGTTTCTTTTAAATAATTTTATGTTTATCATTAATTTTTTGTGATTGAAAATAGAAAAATGCAGGGATCTATGAATTATGTATAATTATTACAAATTTACGAGGAATAAGATTTGTTGAGTTAATTTATAAATAATGAAAAATCGATAGTTCATTTTGAATTTAAATAAGATAATTAATTTTAAACGTGTATGAATAATCAACAAAACAAGCTTAAATTTATCATGTTTATCAAAGAGCAATTATCAGACGAGAGTTTAGTTTATTAATGTACATACGTTCATATAGCAAACAAACGGACGAGCAATGAATTTTAAATATTTTATAAACAAATATTTCAATGCAATAATTACACAATTATTTATTTTAAAATTGTATTTTTAACAATGTATTTTTCTTCTGGCAAAATAATTGAAAAAAATTTTACATAACGAGAAAAGTTGATTTTTATAAAGCATATACTTTTAGACTTATCTTTGTAAAGAAGCTTAACATTTTCTTCTTGACTCAAAACGTATAGGGTAAACTGCCCAGTTATTGACCGATTTGTCAAAATGCTACTTTGAAAGGCTTATAATTATTTTATTTTAGTATTTATCAATAGTATTTTTGA
>JAPYZE010003257.1:0-13473 GCA_030522805.1 Leptomastidea abnormis | reverse complement strand
CATGTGAAACCCCTTGTCCAACTTTTACTAATTGACTTTAAGTACGTTTTCGAGCAGGGGACACGTAGGTTGCCATAATTTTGATAATAGACCATATAGATTCCAATTGCCAATCGCCGTTGAGAATAACATAAACAGGGCCGTCTTTCCAGACCAGGAGACCCAAAGCCTAAAATAACATGGGGCCCTATTCTAAAAAAAAGGATTTATTATTAAATCTTATTCAATTTACACGTCAGTCTGTTTGAATAATTAATCAGGTCCGTTTGACTTTAATTTAAAAAAAAAAAAGTATTTTTCGCAACAAGTGCGAGAAACAGGTGTTGTTCGACGAGTGTGAAAATTGTCTCCTGAGGTCCTGAGCGCAGTGAGGGCGACAATCTCATAAGTTAACTGAGGCGTAGCCAGAAGAAGGTTTTGAAGGCTTAAGCCCACCTTGAAAAATTTTAATTTATTCTATTAAAACTAGGATACAAGCTATTCCCAAAGTTATTTATCCCACAAATCCAAGACGCAATAAGGCCAATCTCTGGGAGACGACACTAGCTACCCCAAAAACCAGGAGGGAGGAAAGCAGCGAGGCCAAGCTCTAGGAGACGATAAGAGCCATCCACAAAGCCATAAACCCAACAAACCCGAAGCGTAGTGAGACCAAACATATATATATATATAAGGTCAGAAGCATTATCACGAATAAAATTAACATAATTATTAATAATAATATATTATATCAAACACATCTCCAAAATCGCTAAGCTTCCCGCTAATAGCTAAATTGCCCGCTAGACAGCCAACTTGATTGTACGCTGATCTGCCCGCTAGATGGCTTATTGCTGAATTGACCGCTGAGCTGCCCAGTAAATTACCCACTAAGCTGCCAGCTAGATATCCTGTTAGACTGCCCATTAAGCTGCCCGCTGAATTACCCGGTCAGCTGTCTCCTAGATTACCTGCTAGATTGCCTTTCTCGATGAATTTATTGCCCACTGAAATATAAAAATAAGTTAATGATAAAATGAATTTATATTTTTTCTTACTCGGCTTAATTTGATACCGTGGTTAAAAAATTATAAATAATTTTACACAAAATAAATATTAAGCGCAGCATACGAATTATTCAAATATTCGTTTATTAGTTTTTTTTTAAATATTTAACTACTTTATTTATATATTAACAAAAAACTATTAATTGTATACAATTTATTAATATGCCAAAGAAGTCTAGAATTCAAGGTTGAATTCTGGTTGAAAGATTTGAAATAAGTGCACCTATTTTATATGCACGGCATGTATAGATAAACCATGGAGTCTTGCGTGACGCCGCTCTATTATATATATATATATATATATATATATATATATATATATATATACACGCGTGTGTGAAATTTGTATGTAATTTGACGTTGTGTATTTTTAAGTACGGCTTACCTATACTGGCGCCGTATATCGACGAGGAGGATGCTACAAAGACTTTGCTTTATTAACGGACAATTTTATTTCTGAGCACTTTTGGCCATATATATATATATACCTCTTAAAACTATTATATGGACCCACGTCTACCTGGCACGCCTCTCTCTTTTTTTGACTGCTTCTGTTTCACTTTTATTTTCTCTTAATACCAAGACTAAGTTTTCTATCATTAAAACAAGACTCTAATTTACTGTTTCGGCGACTTTTTTAAATATTTTTTGCTTAAGCTTTACGATTTCTTGATTTTGAATTTTAGAATATAACATGAGTGGATTACTACGTTTATAAAATATTACAATATTAAAATGGAAGTGGATAATATTTCGAAACCGCACATTTGTTGAATTGTTGTTTTCTTTTTTTTAATAACATTTACGTTAATATGTTGAACAATGTTTCGATAATCAAAAACGACATTTTTATTTTTGCAATATAATTTTCCCTTTTTATTCTTCCTAGAAATTATTTAAAATTTAAATTTCGAAAATTTCTATTAGCATAATTGAAGGCTATTCAAAAACACACAATCAGTTGAAAAAAGCGAAATATGAGAAATTCGTAAAAAAGAACTGCACGACATAATTTTATGTAAAGTATAGCCCTATTACAAAAATTTTAACACCATCTAAAAAATTTTGGACAAAAGGTGCTTTGCAACCAAACCCCTAAATCGTTTGAGCGTGAATATTTAATTCGAGGTAATTTTAGCTCCAGTAGCTGTTATATATATATATATATATATATATATATATAAATGACGCATTAAAAAACATTTTTTTTTCAATCTTTATAAAACTTTGTACATTTGTTAAAGTATAAATAAGGAATGTTAAAAATTTTTTTTTAATTTTTAAAAACAAAATGGCGGTTGTACGCTGGTGTGATGTTGATGTACAAAAAAACCGCAACCACTTTGGACGTCGTGCTATTAATCTGAAACAGTCCATAAAAAAATTTGACTTAAATATACATGTAATTTATCGGTAAATCTTAAAAAATTAAAAAAAATTAATTGATAGAAGTATTATGTAAAAAATCGATAATTTTTTAGTCATTTTTGCATTGATAATTCAATATTGCAATATAAAATCTTGAAACAATTGGGTTTCCAGAAAAGCCTACACTATAAAGAAGAAACCCTAAAAATTTTAATTTACAATTAATTTTCGAGTGTGATTGTAGTTGCAAATTTAAAAAATTTTGTTTTGAAAAGAATGCTTTTAAGATTTACTTATACTTATTGTAGGCTGAAAAAATATTTTTAAAAAATTAAGAAATAATATATAACAACTCGATACTTGATTCTGAACGCGGTTTGAGCTGCTAATAACTTGTCGATAAAGGATATATGCTACTGCATTCATATATTGACTTTTTGGTAATAATTTTAACTACTCATTTACTACTCATACTAAATTTCAATATTTTTTATTATCTTTACAGCTATGTTATTGATCTTCTCAGAAAAAAAAAAAAAAATATTTCTATAAAATATATGATCAACAGACTCAATATTAAAGTGTAAGTCGAGCGCCACTGCCGGCGGCTGCTGTTTACTCCCACCACATAAGTAGCTACGCGAGTTCCGAATATATCTCAGATTACGAGATGCCTGAGATTTCAAGATGATAAAAAATTATGCTTGCTCCTGGCATTTTTTAACGGAGGCCGGAAGCTGCGAATGAAAAGTGCAAATTAAACAGAAACCTATAATATACTCGTAAGCTGCACTCCTAATACAGCATCTTATTTCGATCTATTTGTATGATAATACAGCGTATCCTTTTTGATATATATCACTCATTAGCGCGCAGGGCCAGCCGCTATTATAGGAGAGAAATGCGTACTTTTTTTATCATTTCTCTCCTTTTCCTTTAATAAAAACACTTTATTTTCAAGTATAATTATCTATGAAAATTACGATATAGAGAGATGCACTTCTACTCCTCTCCCCCATTCCGTCTCCCAGACAAAAAACACATTATTTTACAGCAAATAAAAAGATTTTTTAACTCAATGGATTATATTTTTATATCTTGTCATTTGGTTATGCGCATAATATATCCTGATACACACCCTGCAGCACATATTAAAATGATAGGTATAAATTGTCGAAGCTTTCAATTAATCAATTCAATAATAAGCTGGGAAGATGATGAAACTAGTGGGGAAAGTGTGAGTAGGATGGTGAACATTATTTTTCTCTATATATTATTTACAATACATAGTTTAATAATATTTTTTCATCAATATATATATACATTACATCGATTCATCTAAAAATAACATGACTTGCCTGATAGGTATTAGGGAGAAGAAAATATATAGTCGCGAATAGTGATTGAGGAAGAAAGAATAGAGGCGTGGATTTGAAAGAGACGACGCTGAACTGAATGCAGGGTTGACTCTCTCTCTCTCTCTCTCTCTCTCTCTCTCTCTTTCTCTCGCGGTCGGTGAGGAGAGCAGCAGTACTACGGATGGTGTGCGAGACAAGTAAGAAAGAGGAGAAAACGGCGGCGGCTACAGCATGCAGCGTTGCAACTCTGCAAGGGGGTTCCTTGGCTTGCCGGTGACTTACTGTTCCGCAGTCTCGGCGCTTGCTCGCGGAGCGACGGACCACCGACTCACTCCTTATTTTTTACTTTTTTATCCTTTTTTTTTTAACGCTCTCTCTCTCTCTCTATTTTTGTCTGTTGGTCGGACGAATAATCTATCGTTCATATAGTCGCGCGTGCAAATACCGCAGTTTAGTAGCAGTAGTATACATTTACGTATATACATAAAACAATAATCAGAGTGAGAATGCAGTCGTGTAATAGGGTGCGGATGCTGCTGCTGGTGACCCTCGCCGTGGAGTTAGTGGTACTGCTTGGACCAGGCGGCTGCAATGCCATCAGCTCGGACGAGAGCCCGCTGCAGCGGAGGATGGCCAGTCTGAATAGCAGTGGTGGTGGTGGTGGTGGTGGTGGTGGTGGTCATCTTGGGGGCCCGAGGCCTCCTTATGGGCCCGAGAAACCATCAAGGGCCGAGGAGTTCAACTTCACCGGTGTTCTTCAGCCCGAGTATCAGTTTCGTGCTACCCTCAAGCCTTACGATGTATCTCAGTGAGTGCTATTTTTTTTCTGCTTTATTCTGTAGTCATAGTTTCTTATTATTCCCATATAATATACAAATCTATATCTACCTATATACACATAATTTCATTCCTTAATTAATTATTTTTACTCTTTACATCAAAATATACGCTACTATTCGTTGATTTAATATTTAAATTCGAACTCAATAATTTTAATACTTGGCATTTATCAATTATTAAACGCGTTTATCATTTTTAAAGATTAAATTATATTTTTTACATTGCTTATACAATCTTTCGTGAATCTTTCAACTAAACTTTTTTTATATCAGTTTACGCATTTTTCATGTATTGTATGACATTTTTAATCAAAGACAAAATTCATTAATGTGTAGCAATATTTTGAAAAAAATTTTACGTAAGCTAGACTATAAGATATTATTTTAAACAACTCTTGAAAAATGACTGTATGTACTTTGCTTTAACTTTAAATATGGTAATTATATATTGATAAACTTGATTTAAGGTGTTACACTGTTTTGAAATTTTAAAATGTCAAATTTTTTTTTCGTATAAAATATCTTATGTACATTTAAGACTAATATTAAAATAGTTTTAAACAATATATAAAATAAAAAATTAGTTACTGAGCTTTGAAAGTATTTAGTGCTCACATAAATGATCGAATGTAACAAATGCTTAAAAAGCCTTTTTCTTAAAACTACATTTTTTAAAATGTGAGCACTCTAGCTCAGCCAATTTTTAAACTATTGACATATATATAGGTATAACAAAATTTAAATTAAAAACTATTTTTTATTTTAAATCCTCGATACTTGAAAAAAAATTGCATATTTTTCAAAACAGCGTTTCGTATTTCGCTATGAATTTAGATGTAGGAAACTGATTTTTTGCCACGATGTTTTAAGTGATAAGCTTTTCAAATTATAGTACCCACCACGCATGTCAATCATCAATTTTGGAGACATCCTCTTTTATACGCTATTAATCCTACATTGTGTAATAAATCAAGAAAAAAAAACTTAATTTTCTTGAATATATTTGCAGTGATAAAGTTTATACTAATTATTTAGAACATTATAAAAACTTTTGAAATAAAAATTATCAAAAAAATTTAAGAAGTTTAAATTGAAGTGATGTTATCCATTAAAGTATCAATTTATACTCTAATTAATAAATATTTTTAAATTACTGAAGTAAATATGTAAAGCAAAGTTCTAGTTTACCATTATTCTTTGAAATTTATAACCTGACAAACTAATTAAATATCATTCTAGATAAAATGTAATTAAACACTCGTTCAAATATTGCTATGAGAAATTTTCCAATCATTTTTATATAATATATAATAAGATTAAACATTTAAAATCCAAAAAAAAATTTATTCTTTAATTTTTATTGAAAAGCTTTAATTATTTAACATTTTAAAAAGCTTATATAAAACACTTTCTAATAAATGTAATATTAAACCTAGTGTGGTCGTAAATTTATCGTTGACCAATTCTTATTAACAAAAAAAATTTATGAAAATAATTAATATTTTCAAACTACTATAGGATATGTAAAAATTAGATAAAATAGAGCCCTAAAAAAATGTTAAAAATTGAAAAAGTATTTTTCAATACGAGTGTAAGAAAGTAGATTATAGTCTTGGGTGATGCTTTCGCCCAAGCAAAACAAGGAAAAAATGTCCATTTAAGGCAGGAGTCTATTTTTTGAAGTGGCGAGCGAGAAGATCGTTAATTAAAGTAAACTTTATATTCTGGATGTACACAAATATCAGAATTTGGCGACCTGCATAAGGTATTCTTAACGATCTGCTAGTATTGACAAAATCCGAATACATTTGTGTAAGCGATCTTCTTGCTATGCTTGACCGACAACTTTCACAAAACACCTGCTTCTTGCACTTGTTGCGAAAAATATTATTTCATGCGATTATCAAACAATATTTTTTTACTTGACGTTATACGTAAAGCTTGGTTTTGCATATGAATTAGTTGCAGAGCGATAAATTAAATTATTTGAACGCGTATTGGAGTCAGATCAATTTAGAACAATATAATAAGCAGCGCCATGTATTCAGCCGTTACGTGGTTTAAAGAAAAAAAATCGTATGCTCTTGATCTAATTTATTTTTTAATTAAAAAAATAGTTGGTCAGTTAAAAAATTTATGTTTTCACTTTTCGCGCTTTATTTTTTTCTCATAAATGTAGAAAAATAACTCAAAATGCAAAGTCAAGGACTAGAAATAAGCTTTAATTTGAGTCGTTAAGCGACTAAAAATATCATTTAGAAGTAAAAATACAGGGAAATCGGGTATAAAATCGTGAAAAATTCGCAATAATTAATGTTTTTTTCACTCTGTCCTCGCAACTGTGGTTCTAAATGATATTTTCTTGACTGCAAAGGCAAAAAGCGATGAATTCGTTCTCAGCAGTAGGTATATGCGCACCAGGGAAGGTAAATTACAAGCCTAAGATCATTTGAATATTGACGTTTGAGGCGAAGCCCAGAAGGAATCTTCTTTATTTTTTCTTCCTAGGTACTTAATAATACTAGTTGAGTCACTTATAAATTCAAATTAAAACTTATTTCGCATTGTATGTCACATTTTTTCTAAAAAAAAAAAAAAATAAACGTAAAAAGTGAAAATTGTAAATTCTTGCTAATTTTTAACAAATAATTTCAATAGGAAAATTTCTTGGCATAAAAAAGTGTGCATCATCAATTTTTTAGCTAACCAACTATTTTTCCAACCAACTGTTAAAACCCTTTCAATTTAGGTCTGAGAAAACAAAAACATCTTGCTAACTATACTCTTGATCCAAGGATCAACTTTTATTTTTTTCTTTAAACCACATAACGGCTGATTATTTAAGTGGTCCTGCTTATATCTATTTGCACGCAGAGTTAAAAGTAAAATTATTTCTCAATGTGTGTTACAGCGTGTACATTTGCAAATGCATTACCAACCCAGTACATAGGCTCCAATAGTAATTTTGTAATCAGATCAAAGAAAATCAAAATTAATGTCAATTAAAATAAATAAGGCCGCGGTTATTAAAATTTTCTATTAAATAATTAAAATAAAAATTCAAATTTATATTTAAAATTTGCTCGAAACAAACAGCACGCATAATAATAATATCTCGTTTGTCACACGTATTTGTTAGAAAAAAAAAAGAAAAAAAAATTACCATCCTTGTAGTTGAAAACGTGAAATCGATGCGAGAAGCAAGGTTCAAAGTATATATATATAATAGTATAGGGGTAACAAAGCCTTACACATGTTCGACTCATAAAGTTCGTATTTACACTGTAAATAATACCGGCATGCTTTTGAAATATGTCTATATATCCCAGAAGCTAACAGCCAGATCGGGCGTCGGGCCGTGATACATATATATATACCTATGTATACATATGTGTACATACGAGAACACGCGCGCGTATAGTCCCACTACGCGGTTAATATACGCGTGCCTCAACAGTAGCAACAGCCTCATACTTAAGTAGCAGCCCCGGAAAAAAATATTTTTTTGACTTTCTTCGACATTTAAGCCAATTTTAGTTCTACTGTTAGCTTTGAGTCGAGCGACGACGCACGCACTATGAGTTTTTTACGACTTTGCGTGTCTTATACACTAGCGGCTGCACCGTGCATGATTTTTGTTTCATACATACACGTGTGTGCGTATGTGCGTGTGTGCGTGTGTGTGTGTGTGTGTGTGTGTGTGTGTGTTATTTACAAAATAGGGCTTGTTATAAGGTTCAAAAAGAGATTTTTTTTCAATTTTCAGATACGCTCTTAATTCAGGGCTTATTTTCTTCGTTTTATCAAATATACAACGAAAAATATTGATGTCACGTGAAATATTGGACGAGTGTGCGTGTGTGTGTTTCATGTTAATTTTACTTTTATACTTAAATAAATAAGAAAATGTTTTTAAATTTTAAATAAATTTAATTTTCTTATAATACCTTATAACATTTGCTTATAATAAAAAATAGATTACTCGTACCGTTTTCCACCATGAAAAATCTTGATCAGCAGGTAAAAATATCTAAGATAAGCCTTGGTGGATTCATCTTTCGAGCGAGTTTGCTAATCATTAGCTTTTAATCACCGAATGAAAATTACACATATGACATTGTTTAAAACAAATTTGAGTTTACTTTAAAAAAAACTTACTGTAAAAATAAGATAAAACATAAAACCCTTACTACCCTTGCGGATTTTTTAATTTTTTTAAATCTATAGCTCTGTGTAGAAAAAAAATTAAAAAATTCCGCGAGGTGGGGGATTTGCTCTCAAAGAGTTATTTTCCAAGAAAAAAAATTTGTATGAAAGATAATGTCTCTGGGAAAAAACAGGGCGTACTGTCAAAATTGACTTTCGTCGCCACATAGATTTTGAAGCTCGGAACAACAATCTTGGATTATGTTAAATAAGGATCGATAAGCTGCAACTAATCTAACATCTAGCCTGTTAACGTCGCATGTATTGTAGAAAGCGAGTAACAACGAGTGACCTATACTAATTGCCAATCCATGCTAAACGACACTCCTGAATATACCTATATATACTACTCTGCTACTTATAGCAGCAGCAGCAGCAGCAGCTAGGTCGGGTCATCAGTGGAAAATCATTGCCCTTTGTGTTATCAGATTGTATATAGATTTACGCAGCTGAATATACGCTGCTTACATCTCAAGAAGCAAGAATGAGATAGGTATGTGTATGGGCACATTGCCAAACACTCGTGTGTTGACCGAAGCACGTGGCTCATTCTTAGTATATGCGGCGAGTAAGCACCAGGTTGGAAGGAAATATAGCGACTAGATCGTCACGGCAACTTCTGGCGATTAAAATATGTCTGATGATAAGTAGGAAAACGATGTGTAGCCAAGAGTTGAGCTGAGGCTTTGTCAATGTTTCGATTGTATATAACTAATTATACTAATGGGTGCTTAGTTTTTTCCAGCTTTAGTTTTAGACTTCGTGTGAATAAAAAAATATAAAGAATTAAAGTAACAGAGCCGCGGACAAAGTATAGTAAACCGTATAAATTAATGTCAATCCTTAGAAAAATTACAAAGTTTTTTTATACTTTGTCAATTCTTTTATAATTTTGGATATTGATAATACTTTTATTTATTTGAGGTGATCATTGGCTTTAGATTTTTTGAAAAAATTAATTTTTTTTTTATATTTTGTAAGCTATAAACATGTATGAACTCGAGGTTGATAGCACAATTATGCCTATTATGTTTAAGAAACAAATTAAACTGATTAACATAAAAAAATCGCGTCGACCAGTTCAGCCCCGCTCTCCCCGATATTATTATATATTATTGTTTTTAAAATCCCATTAAATATTTTACTACAAAGCTGTAATCTAGGCTATAGATTTTTTCGCAATGCCGCTAGCTAGTATAATTTTCTACTCAACGAGGCTAGCTAGGCTACTTTTCCACTCAACGCGGCTAGGTAGGCTGCTTTTCCGCTCAACGCAGCAGGGTAGACTGGTGTTCGTAAGACTCGCTGAGTTAGGATATTTCGTGTAAAAACTCCAGCTAGTATATTTTTCCACGACAAATCCCAACGCGGCTGATCTTCGTACGATGCGTCGTAATGTTAATAAAAATGAAAATAAAAAAAAAATTTGAAAGAATAAAAAATTTAAAAAACGTAAATACATTGCAATTAACTTGAATTACAGGTTGTAGAGTTGTGAGAAATAAAGAAAAAAAAAAAGAAAACCTCTCAATAATTTGTAAGAAAGGAAATATCTGCGGAAAGCCATTTTTTTATTTTACAGCTGAATTCTAACGTCGTATGTAGAAAATTAAATTCATCAGACACTGTACTTATTAACGCGCGCGTCAATTTTCACGCTATTCATTATCTTTCTCTTTATTTTTGTTTTTTGTTTTATCTCATTTTACATGTACTAGAGTGGATTTAGTTGGATACAGAATTCATAAATGTATAACTCGTGATTAATTCTAATTTTATTTTACTGTATTACAACAAATGCGCTAATAAACCGTCCAATAGCAGCATAAATAAAAGTATAGAAATATAGCACTTGCTGTTCCCTTTTACTGTATTGGAATTACTATAGGATAGGATAGGACTAGCCAAATTTAGGCGCGCTTCGAGCGCTCTATTTCAACCTGTCTGTAAATGCTAAAACTACCTTTCCAAAAAAGATATAAACTGTGTGGCAAATTTGCGAATGCGCTCTGTTAAAACGTGAGAGCTTTCGTTAGTGACTCTCGTCCAAAATTTTCAACAACAAAAAAAAAAAGAAAAATATCGTCTAAAAATCGAGTATAGCAACAAATGAGCCAGGTTTTTGGGGAAAAAAGTGATTTAACATCTAGAACAAGTCCCCTAAGTTTGGTTCAATTATCTCTTTTTGTTCCAAAATTATCCTTGAACTCTGATTTTACCCCGTTCTCAAAATACCCCATCTTCCCCTATATCCGCCAAACCTATTTTCTAGTGCTACGAAGGCTTGCCTGCTTCTCAAACTTGCCTTCCTACCTTCGTGACGCTACTGCGTCACTTGTTATTGCATTTTTTTTTTATTTCTTAAATATCTATAGTAAAATCAAAATAGATTATTACTATTTCTTAATCAAATCTCTTAGTCATCAATATTACGACTTTTGATTCTTTTCAATCATTTGTAAAAATTATAATTTTTAAATTCTATTCTAACCGCGCTATCCAAACGATACAAACGCTTGAACCAATCATAACCAAGTCACGTGGTCAAGCGTAGCCAATCACAGCACGAATAAATCGAGGATAGATCAATCTCATCATTCGTTTACTATTACTATGTGAAAACTATACAGGGTGGTCCTCACTGATATGAGCTTAAACAAAGCTAAACTAATTTTTTTTTCAAATTCGTTTTGACAATGTCCACCCTCATCAGCCTACCTTACCAAACCTGCTCATCATCAAGTCATTTCTTTGCTTTCGCTTATACTCCATGTCGCTAAAAAGAGACGCGAAAGCTCTTGTCGTCAAGGGCTTTATTATCTGGCGCTTTCAAAGCGACGAAAGCGAAAGGGAAAACGAGCTGCAGTGCAAACCGCAAAGGTTTTCGTCATTTCGTCAAGCATCACTTATCACTTAGCGCTTAGCTACTACGATTTACGTCTGTGATGTACATATGAAGAAGTCTTTTTAGGGCTAAACGATATATGCTATTTACACCGTATATACTTGTTCGTTATAAATCTTGATTTCTGCTGTGTGGTGTAACTTGCACGATTTTTCAGAATATTATAACTAATGTTTTGATGTGCATGCAGGTAATAAGTGTTTAGTATTAATAATCGCAATTCATAACGTTTTTTTTTTCTAAGACCATTTTCTTTTGTTAATCATTATTTTTTGCCAAAATTTTATATTGTCCAACTGCGTATTCTGGGTGTATAAGGAATAAACGAAACGTTTTTCATTAATTAAAGGATTATTCTTGTTGAATTTGAAAGTCGAGGAAAATTTTCAATTTTATTAATTTTAACAGATTCTTAATTAAGAGTAGATCGGAAGAAATTTTTATTTGACGTGATTATTATTATATTCATGTTTTTCTTGTAAAGTTGCTTATAATGAATTATTATATTAATATTGTAAATTTTTGATTTTTCAAAGATAAAGTTTTTTAAGGTTGAATATTAGTTGAAGTATATATTGTTTTTATGGTTTCTTCAAGTTGCTTGTTAAAAATTCTTAATTGGAATCATGTAATAATTTTATAAGTTAAACAATATAAAAAATGTTTTAACTAAAAATAAATTTTTTAAAAATTAATATAGTATATTCTATATAGCCATCGGCCCGAGGTGTGTAAGATATTTTTCTGCCGTTGCAAGCATGAAAAATTGTATGTGTACCACGGGAAGAAATAAAGAAGCCTCAGATCACCAAGTACCTACCCTCGGCTTCGCCTCGGGCATTAATATTTTGGTGATCTGAGACTTTCTTTATTTTTCCTCCCTAGGTGCGTAATCTACTATTAGGGTGTTAAGGCCATAAAAGTAAGCAAAACGAGTAATGTATAACTAACAAAAATAAAGCCAACTTTTTAATCATACTTCTTATTTCATTACATTTTTATACTAGCTCTAGGCGCACTTTCTCTATCGGCTGTTGTGCGTAAAAGAACGCAAGCTCGACAGATTTAACTCTTGGCTCGCATGCAAGACATATATATGCGTATATATAGAAATCAGCAGAAAAGCACAAATAAAAGAGGGGGCAAAAGCCGAGATGCCAGACACCGCGACGCCGGTATTGTGTCTCGCTTTCTCGTCCTAGGGGCGCTAATTTTACAATAGTCCCCCATCATATATAAATTGGCGCGCACGAGAACGCTTATAGTAGTCGGCTTCCTCCTCCTCTACTTCTCGTCTTAGTCGTTGTGACTGTCGTGTGTCTGCGTTCCTGCGAAAAAAAAACGCCGTTTGACTATATAAGCAAAGACAAAAATTACTGCGCGCTCGAAAAAGACGTATGGCGCGCGCGTTTGAGCGCTTGAGCTTCGAGTCTAAACGGCAAAGGCAGTAGTATATACAAGTATAGTGCGCAGAATCACGACCAATATTCCTTAGAAGCACAACTGACACGTCGAAGAGAGAGCCATAAATTTTAAATTACCGTGCCAGCACTCACTCTCTCTTTTTCTCTCCCTAGCTTTGCTTCGTGCACGCGTATATTTATATATTTCGAGCTTTAAATGTGTGCAAGTAGCTATACGCAAAGCTTGCACAAGTAGGGGAGACCGGGGCATGATTAAAACGGGGCATGATTAAAATTTTGAGATTACTTTTGATAGGGTTAATGGAATCGGATGAAACTTGGAAGTCA
>JAPYZE010003256.1:0-15444 GCA_030522805.1 Leptomastidea abnormis | reverse complement strand
ATATATATTACTGAAAAGTTGCTAATTCCTTGTATTTTATCTTTAACTCGTATTTAAAGTTTTACGCTGTGTACTATATATCAAGCAAAATAATATTTCTATCTCTTTTTTTATTTCATTAACGACGAAATACTTTAATTTAATACGATGCTAAAATATTGTATTAAGATATTATCGTTTGTTAAAATAAAAAAAGAAATTAAAACGTTGCTATGTAATTAATAAAAAAGGATTATAATCAGGTATTGAGTTATGCATTAAAAATAGGTAGATTATGAAAGTTTTCAAAGAAACAAAAGTAAAAAGTATAAAACAATGTGAAAAAAAAAAATAAAAATAAAAATTAAATTTGCGGAAAATGAAAAATAGCCAATAATCAAGTTTTATTTGTGTGTACATATTTATGTCTCTGTACATGAGTATTATATTACTCTCATTATCTGTCGCCTTTTATTCTTCCGTCAAACACGTGAATTTGTGCTTATATTCGCGTGAAACTATAAAAGTTAAAATAACTTTTAAAATCAAGTCGAAGTAAGAATAAAATCTTGGATATATCAAGAGTTTGGACAGACAGGTATAGTAGAGAGAGAGAGAGACGTACTGGAAAGTCGTTTCAATTTTCCACTAGAATTACAATTGCAACTACCCGGAGAACAATAGCTATGGACTTATAAATATCTGAAGGGGGGGGGAGGAAGGAAGGAAAGAAGAGGGGGAGGGTATATGTTATGTAGTCAAGTTGAAATATGGAATACATTAAAAAGCCTGGGCGCGTGGGCGTAGAGGGAAAAGCTCAAGTCGAGAGGCCAAAATATCGTGGATGGGATTGAAATTGGAGAAACGAACTGCTGCTACTGCAATATGTGTTGAGTTGCATATACTGAGGAAGGAAAAATGTTTAGAGCTTTTTATATAGGAATTTGTTCGTTCGTTTATTTATTTATTTTAGAATGTGATTGAATATCTTTGATTTACTTGTGATTGATGTTTCATTTGAATTTCTCTTTGGATTGATAT
The DNA here is from genome assembly GCA_030522805.1 of Leptomastidea abnormis. Taxonomy (NCBI): domain Eukaryota; kingdom Metazoa; phylum Arthropoda; class Insecta; order Hymenoptera; family Encyrtidae; genus Leptomastidea; species Leptomastidea abnormis. Next base: position 14,424 of record JAPYZE010003256.1, on the reverse strand, counting down.
ATTATTTTAAAATAAAACTATTTTTTTTTGAGAGTAATATCGGACTGGTAAAATCTTAAATTATTATTTTAATCAATTTTTTTTTTTTTAATTGAAAGATATTTGATATGAATATCAATTTGGGTGTTTCAGAACGAGTTAGATTAAATTGATTATTTCGTCGAAGTAATAATGTATAAAAAAAAAAATATTTTTTAATAGCTTTTTAGATAATTTTTTTATGATTCATTCGTAGAATCATTTTATAGAGTTGGTGTTAAATTAAAACATTGAATATCTATTGTAGATAGCATAATTTGAAACTTGGTAGTTTTATATTCATAATAAAATACATTTAAATATAGTTATCAGTAAATTGATTAACACTTGTATTTTATCAAATGTTTTAAATATTAAAACTTTTTAAAATTTGATTAAATGTTGTTTAAGATCAAAAAAAAAAAAATAATTGAATGACAGTTTAAAATGATTACAAATAACTCAAAATTTACTAAAATTTATTATAAAAATTATTATTAAATGACAGAATGTTTTCAAAAAAATTAAATTACAGTATTCTAAATATACAATATTCTGAAACCACTTTGACGTTTATTTAAATAATAATAATAATTATTAAATATACTCTCTAAATAATTTTGAATATTCATTTCTGTATCTATGCATATAACTGTGTAATAGATTAAGACAAAAATTAAATAATATTAAATTTAATAAAAAAACTTATTTTTATGTTATAAAATGTAAAAAAAAATTAGAGTATAAAAAACATAATTTTAACGGAAGTTACAAGTGTAGTGTCACGGCAAAATTACGCAAACACTTAATATGAGATTTGTTTTCCATGAAAATCGCATGTGTGCTAGCAAGTGTCAGTATAATTACATCTTTGATTAATTAACTTTGAGCCAGTGTAAAATTTTCCTCAGTTACATCAAAGTTAATTCATATTTAAATAAAATAATATTTAATTCCATCAAAGGATTTTAATTGATATTATTATTCTAATTTTACTTCCTGATTGTTTAGATATTCATCTTAATTACGAATTTTTTTCTCAATTTAAAAATACTACGAAAAATCATATAAAATGAAATAAAACAAATTTTACAGTTATATACATAAAACTTAAGAATACTTTATTCTTAAACTTGATTTACTGCAAAGATCACTTGATTAGAATTTCATCAACAACATTCATGACATCATTCATTTACTAATAATTGCTCTCTCCCTCTGTTTCTAAAATGAATTGTGGCGTGTGGTAAAAAAAAAACACGAAAAATTAGCAAGTTAAAAAAAAGTGAACGATGCGTGTGATATCAACAATAGGTCGTTCACGTGTTAAAATCGATTTTATTTTCCTCCATACATCTATATAGCTACCACTAAAATTTAGTTAAGGGTGTATATTCAAAGATAATTGATTGGGAAATTTACGCAAATTATTTGATAAATTTAACAAAGCTTGCTCGTTCAACTAAATATTTTCTAATATCAAAGCCAACAAAGAGAGACCATAGGCGGTTTAACATCGAAATAGAATATTCGGTGCGACTATTTTGAATTGAAACGTGAACCGCATCGTACAACAAAATAAACTCACTCCGTTTACAAAACATTTTTTTTTATTACATTTCAAAACGAGTAAAAAACAAAAAAATACAACAACAAAAAAAAACAAGTTTTCTACGTAAAGCTTTAGAACTAACCGTTCTATACAAAAAAAAATTTTTTGTTTAAAAAATTAACTTCAAAACTTGCTTTTATGAAAAAGCACTAGTATACTATTGTAAAAATCCGGATGAGCTTGTAAAAGCGTTCGAAGCGCAAACACGTAATTTTTACATAACATCTTCTTTTCACGTTGTTCACCTTCCAAACACGTGACTCTCTATACAAAATCAACCTTTTTCTTTTTTTTCTGTATCTCTTTGGAGAGTTACCGTTGTAACGGCTATTGTCTTCTTCCTGAGGGTCTCATTTTCTTGCAAATTCTGAACTATATATTCTCCTAGTGTAAGTACCGAAAAATAAGCAAATAAAAAACGAAAAAAAAGATTGCTGTTTGTCTAGCCAACATACGTACCCATGTATATATATTACGTAACTGTTCTTACCTCTTTTTTTTTACAACCAAAACTATCTTTACGGTAAATTTTTACAACTTTTTTTCTTATTTTTTTTTTCATTTAAAATACCAAGTAATTTTCTTTTAAATTATACAGAATAGTTCATTCTTAATTTCCCAAAGTTTATCATCCATACAGACAACATTTACCCTAACACTCTTTGCATAAACTCAACAAAATTTCGTTAATAACTTAAATTTAATATCTTCATGTCTGACAAGCTTATCGTTTTATCGTAAACTTCTTCTTTCATATAAATTCACACTCATCAATATATTATACCAAGTCAAATAATTAATCGAACATCACGCCGCGGCAGTGTTTGAAAACTACCGTAAATTTTCCAAACTAATTTTCAAACCAATGTCGGAGAATATAGATAACGGTCAGTCTATAGCAATTACGAAAGATATTACTTCAGACAAAAAAAAAAAAAGAGTAGTTCGAAGCTAAAATTAATCATAGCCACACACACACACAAATAAACGTTTGTACTTATCCTCAACGCGAATGATTATAGCTTCAGCGAATTATCAATTTCTCTATTTCTACATACTGGCGCCGATATTATAGTATCTATACTACCACACACACACACACACACACACACACACTTACACATATGAATATATCCGCGTTTGAAGGCACTCGAGAGGCACACGTGCGTAACAAAACGGTATATATAGAGAGAGAGAGAGAGAGAGAGAGAGAGAGAGAGAGAGAGAGAAAAAGAGAGCGAACCGAGTGATAAATCGTTATTCTATCAACGACTTTGTGCTGCTGCTGCTTCGAGTGTATAGAGATTATGATATCGGTGTTCTGTATTTAAACCTATCTGCATTTGTGTTTGTGTGTGTGTATGTGTTATTGCGTTGGTAAGAACAGTTTCTGCTTTTAGTATTCAGGGTAATCTTGGACGATTTTTTTTTCTTTCTTTTTTTACTTTTTTTGGAGGTGGGGTTTGATATGTAAGTGTGTGGTTTTTTTTGTACTGAAGATATTGTAGAAGCTGTAAGTAAGCGATTATTGATAAGAAGGTTTTTTTTTAATGTTTGTTTTGAGAATTGCGTAATTGGTTGATTATTAGGGAATTTCGTAAGTGATTTAAATGTGTTTTTGGCGAGTTATCTTATTATTTATGCTTCTTTATGATTAGTTTTTAAAATCTGGTTTTAAAGTAATGGTATTTTTATTTCATTTTTTTATACCAACTATTTTTAAATTCAGAACAACTAAATTTTTTAAATAAATATATACTTTACTATACTTAAAAATTGAGTCGTATAACATGAGCATTTACCAATCAATAACCACACAATAGAAAAATACTTTATTTTTATAAAATACAGTACACTAAAGATAAGAAAACAATAAAACCACTAAGATAAGACAATATTAAGTCAACCAAGGTAATTTTATTTTTAAATTTACACAATTGTTGCAAATCAAGTCAAATCAGAGGGGGGTCGAATCAAGTCGAAAAAAAAGAAACAACAAAATTAAACTTTATTAACCTCTCAGGTTTTCTCAACTCAATATTTTCTTTAAATTTATAAAAATCCTCAAGTAAAAATTTGCGTACACACATAATATGCACAAGATAATAAGAGGCAAAGATAAAACTTGCACGTCAATCTCATTTGAAAAGTCATCCTATCGATCTCATTCTTTTTCCTGTGATTCGTCAGCGAGTATATATAGTGAGTTTGCCTATACAGAGCTGTATATTTATGATTCGTCCCGAAGAATATTGTACTACTAATGCTGAATCACGGGGTATAGGCCAATAGTAGTACTTGATCATCTGGAAATGTCATGTTGCTGACTGGACGTTATAAATATTTTTTCTGGTTTTTATAACCGAAACGTTAAGATTATGTATTTACTGCTACTACTGCTGAAGTCATTGCTCGTCTTAATAATATGCATACGGTTGGCATCAATCATTTTTATCTTTTTTTTTATTTTTTTTTTTTTTACGTGACTTGGATTATATAAAAATATTGATCTACAAATTTTGGGGTTGGAAAATTACCTTTAATGGTGTATAGAAAGGTTAATGACTATTATTAATTGTGATGTCAATTATGTGACGTTATGACATGAGAAAATTTTATTTTAGGGATTTGAATAAATATTTGATATATGCAATATAATATCATTTGCTTCAGGTGTTCTGTTGAAATTTATAATAATTAGTATCAAGCTATAGTTATAATAGGTATACATAACATATGATATATTTGATAGGTATAGGGTAAAATGCCACAATTGATTGGCAGTGGAATCTCATATAATAGTCTGACAAACATAATTGGATATTTGTTCAAGCAATGAATTGTTTAATCCCATTAAAAGAGAGCTTAATATATATCCATATAGAATCAAGAGCGTTATAAGTGTATTTATTATGTTTAATTACAAAACGTTTTTGGAAATATCCAATATATAGGTATACACAAAATGTTATAATTGGCTTATTGCCAAAAGTCCTTAATGCCAAAACTATTCGTTTAAACTCATTTCTCTTTTTCTCTCTTATTGCATTGATCTGTCAAACTTTGCCGACCGAATTCATTTTAATGAACATGTATCGTTGATTTAAAAAAAAAAAAAGAAGAAGAAACAAGTTAATTTGAATTTGTATGAGATAATTATCATTTGTCAAACTGCATTAGTGTTATCATCTGACATTTGTATGCAAAATTATTTTAGCAAAAATGAATTAAAGCATTAATGAAACAATAATAATTTTATAATCGTTCATATGACATTTTTTTTATGATATTTAAATACATAAACTGTTTACGCAGCATATACAAAAACCTATCTAATTTTTTATAATTGCTTAATTCCAAAAGAGACCCACACATTAAAAATTAAAAATACAAAATAATTAAAAGCAAAAAAAAGAATAAAATTACCCACGATATCTCTCTTAACCAAATATAACAAGAAACCGATATTTCTTAATTGGCTCACATACAAGGTAATTCAAAACGATCAATTATCAGCTATACACACTCAACTTGCAAATATCCAAACCAAACTTGGCACACCCTCCCACACTTACATATGTGTGTGTGTATACATGTTACCCCATATTCCCGAATTTAAGAATTGGTTGGTTGGCTTTGGCAAAAGATCTTCTTGTGCTGGTTCGTTGTAATAATAAACGGCTAAACTCTCCCTTTCTCTCTCTCTCTCTTTTACTTCTTGAACCAACTTATCTAACCAACAACTTTTCCAATCATACCTGCGCTTCTAGGTTACCCTTTCTTCCTAGTCTTTCCTTTGCTCTGCTGTGTAATGAAAGTTTGGGGTTAAGAATATCCCTTAGCTATATACTTGAAACTCCTCCTCCTACCCTCTAAAGCCGTTGATTCGATCGCACCTTTATATCGTTCGTGACTTGATCTTCTTCTTGCCACAGATTGTTTTCCTTTTTTTTCATTGCTTTTTTTTATATATAGTGAGGGTATTTAGAATTGAATGAGTGGATGTCATGCGATATTCTTTGTTTCTTAGGGTTAGTAGACTATGGGGATTGAGGTTTAGATATTAATAAATTATAGAGACAAGTGTATTATGAGAGAATATTTTTTGGTTGATGTGATTTCGTGTTTCTTTAACTATAGTAGAGGTGTTATATATAATTGAAATTTATTATTTTTTTATTTACATTAATTTTATTGTATTTAAAGTAGTTTATTTTGTTTAATTAATACTTAAATTAATATACTATATAAATTTAAATATTTTTATTAAAATGAAAATTTAATATCAAGAGTAAATAACACGAAATAAATATATACTTTATAACATCTCCATTCAATAAAAATCCCCATAAAATTTATAATTCTCTTCACACGTAATTCCCACATTATTTTATAAATCTACACTCTTTCTTTTTATTTTTTATATTTTTTTAGTTCCCAGCATTTAATTATCAGTTTAAGACAAAATTAATTTAACTTCACTTAATCGTCAACTTCTACATATGCACATATACATACACAAGCTTATCCGTACAACCATTCCATTCCATATATATGTATATGTATAAATCTCGGGCATAAAACATTTTATCAATCGCATAAACATACTATCGTACATTCAAAGCTCACTATATACTCGCAACATTAAATCCCTCGTTTCCAAAGCCACGATATTTTATTATTACTTTCGACAAACATTTTACTCTCGATCAAATTATTACAAAAAAAAAAGAAAATCAAAATTTTTATATTAGCATAAAATAAAACTTTTATACGTGTATGACATGACATAAATTTGAAATCACACACTTACATATTTTATTATGCATAACACAAAAATACACGTACAGAAATAGTCATGGATTTCAGTTAATAATTTTCGTATCATCAAAACTCACAGAAACTAGGGAAAAAATAAAAGACTTTCTATCTATAGTTTTAACTTAAAGTGATAGATAAAAAGAGTAAGCTCTTTTAGCACAAATTATCTGTATCACAGCATAACATACACGTACACACACACACACACGAATATATGAATTTTATACAACAACATTTTAAGTCTCTCTGACATATAAGTATACACAGAGAGTCGTCGCGCTCTGTCAGCCAGCCGTAGTCAGCACAGATAATACGCGTGCGTGAGCGCCTGCATCCAACTGCTCTGAACTGTATCTACATTTACACACGCACAAACACGAACATATATGTATATTTACATGCTTGCAAGTTCATTGTTACAACTGCAAACCAAGTGGGGGGAGAGGTTAGATTAGAAAAGCGCTTTATGTACACCGCTTCTCTCTCTCTCTCTCTCTTTACTCTCAGATGCGTGTGATCTGTCCGTTGCACACAATTTCAGGTTTGAAATCTACTCTAAAGAGAAACTTGCCTTCTCTCTCTCTCTCTCTCTCTCTCTCTCTCTCTCTCTCTCTCTGTTTCTCCCTTTGGTCCTTTACCCCTCGACGACTATACACTAGCTTTGCTATTTTCTCGTCTTGTGTATAAACAGTTATATACCTGGTCCCTTATACTATACATTTGACTCGCTGTCTCTCTCTTTTTTTTATTGTGTATATGTCTTCTGCCATCCGCCTCTCTTTTGGACAGGAGATGTCTCGAAAATAGAAAAAAAAAACGTGGGAATCTATGTATACAACTTCTATTTCTCTCTCAATTCTTTTCTTTTTTGCGGACAAGCAAGAAAATCTTATTTTCGTGCTAAAGTGTCAATGTGGCAGACAATTTTTCACCTGTGGACATATGTATACTTACGGAAGCTGTGGCCTTAAGTTGTTACGGATTTTTTTTTTTTTTTTTGGGTAGGTATGGTGAAAGCTGATGGTGTTAGATGGTACCAGTTTGAATTTTATGGGTAGGTGTTTTATTATCGGTTGTAAATTGTTCCACTAAATTGTTTTTTGTTTTATATAGTTATATACTTCGTATAGTTGCTAAGTTTAAGATTGATAAAATGTGTTTAAATTTTTATTGAGAATTGTAATAGCGCAGAAATGAAATAATTAGAACAGAATGTGTGTATTTCAATGAATGTAGTTGATAAAGATAAGACGTTTTTTTAAATTTTTTTTTTTTGATAACGATAAAGGTCGTTAAATCCATATATGTATAGTAAGAAATCATAGAGCAAGTATTAAGTATAAAATATTATACATCGGAAAAAAACTACATCAAAAGAGACCAGTTTATTTTTTTTACTTTTTCTTTTTATTGTTTTCTTTTTATGCTACTTAGCAAAGAACACACACACGCACAGAGACTTTTATTTCTGTTGAACTTAATAGTGAGAAACTCTACGTTAATGACCAGAAAAACATTTCGAGAATGTACAGCAAGCGTATATATATAAAGCCTTGAAAGAGGAAGATCATTAACTTCTTATAAATAAAACACATACTTTCAGATTTTTCTTTTATTTTATTCCTTTCTCTTTTTATTTACTTTTGTTTTGCTTTAGCTTGAAAGAATAGAAAAACATAATATTTATGGTATTTAAAATAAAGTAGCTAACTTTTTTTTTATTTTTTAATAAAATCAAAATTCTTGTTATAAAGTTAGAACGAATAATATTAATAAATAATTGTAAAAAAAAAAATTAAATGAATTTTAAAGTTAAAGCTTTGACGTAAGAATTTGCGAATAAGGAGATCGTATCAAGGCGGAAACTATTACTTTGGATCGTCTTTTAGCATAGCACGTATATATACCAAGATATTGAGGTTAATCGAATTAGGTCAGTGTCATGTATACGATGTAACTATCTCAATTGCGCGATTCGCTATTCTTTATAGGTATATAGGCATAAATTCATATTTTCTTTCAACATCGCACTTCTCCTTTTAAATGCGTCTTTCCGTAATACTTTTGTTAATGTGATGTGATTTTAAAATTTTATTTTACATTTATAATTTTAACTATTGTAGACATATAATACTTTAATAATTATTTATAAAAATCTTTATTAAAAAATTGACGGAAATTTTTTTTTTTGATATATTTATCTACTTGTCAATAATGGAATTTCATTTAATTTTTCGTGTTATCATATTTGGTCAAAACAGTAATTTAAATAACAATGACTTAAATCAATCAAATTATATTTTATTAAATTTTCAAACAAAATAAATTCATTTCCTTAATTATAAAAAAAAATTATAAATACAATTTATTTTAACGTATCCTACTCTGTTATAACAATCAAAAAACTAATTAAAAAAAAAAAAAAAATAGTCGTAAACTCAAAGCCTTAAATCCTCATATTTTATTAACTTATAACTCAAAGTAAGAGTATAAACCTTACACCCTTACAAAAAAGGTGTCATTACTCGTTAAATATTTTTCCCGCTAAACTCAAGGATCCACTTTCCCTCTCCTTTCCCACACACATACACACACACATACACACACACACACACACACACACCTGTAGCACAAATAATTTCGTTCCTTCACAAACACATAATATACTTCATACACACGTCGAACCCGCACATTGTATGAATATATTCCTTTTCTTAAAACCTCCAAAAAACTTACCTCGCTAAAAGACAAGTGGCCCCCCCTCGCTTCTTCCGACCTTTTCTACTACCACTAAACGCGCGCGCACACACACATACAGGCTCGTAAACCCTTTTTTCTCTCTTTCTTCCAAAAAGGCTATAAGCTGCGCAACCGTGCATCTTTCAACGAACAGCGTGTGGTATACACATATCCTTCTATACGCATATAAGCGCGTGCGATATCTCCTTTTCTTGTGAGTGTGTGTGCGTGTGTGTGTGCAGTGTGTCTGACCCTGAATCAAAAGACGCGCTTACTTTATACGCGTAAGAGAAAGAAAGAAAGAATATATATATGCACACTAAGCAGAATAAGAGGAAAGGGTTATATGTATACGTAAAATCTCCTCCACTGTCGTGATAAATTAAGTTCTCTCTCGCGAGTAGGTATATAGCGACACGAGCGACGTGCTGCTGCTGCTGTTGCAGTTTTACTGGCGCGTGCGTGCGTGATTATTTTTTTTTTCTTTTTTTCCTTTTTTTTTTTTATTTGCCAAAGGCGATATATACTTACGTTTTACGTACCCCTGCGTTTATATATACTCGCGTGTGAGAGCTGATCACGAGAGAAAGAGAGACCCTGACTTTCTTTTTTTTTTTTTTGGGTTCCTTCTTTGCTGATTGATTAAGTCCCGGTATAAATATACAAGTTTAATGATTCTGAGTGCCTTATTTCGTGTGCACGTTTTGGACTTTTCATCGAGTATATTTGAGATTTTCTCCTGAATATTGGAACCTATTTTTTTTTCTTTTTTTTGAAACTCTACTTTCTGTATACTCTTTTTCTTTCTGCCCTTTCATACTTGGGTTATTACAGTGCAAATATGGCGTGTTATCGATTTTACGGGTAGTATGTTATAGCGTGAGAAGTAAGAGAAAAAAAATTATGGTCTTTACGGTTTTTATGGTTTTTTTCTCGTTATACTGCAAGAATTTATTTTTTTTATTTTTTTTGGATTTGTGATTTCTTTCGTGATTATTAGTTATTGGGTTATTCCTGTTTAAGAGTTTTTGTGATTTGAGATCTTAAAATTTGATAAGTTAATTTAATTAGAATTGAAAAATTTTAAATGATAAAAATATATAGGTAATAATATAATTAATTTGGAGTTTTTATGATCTTGAAAGTAGATAAATAATTTAAATGAGTATTTGCATATATAAAATCTTCAAATTCTATCTATTTGTTCTTTTCATTATTTTTACAACAGTAAATTTAATTATTCATAGCTCAATTTCACTCAACGATTCATATTAACGATAATAAAAAAAGAGTGGAATACGACATATTAAACTCTAGAATATCTAATATTTGATATTTTTCCGAGTTCTCAAAGTACAGAGTACAACTAATCTAAAATGCTAATCATTTAAAATTTAACGTAATCCAAAGACTATATCGCGAAATATTAAATATAATCGAAATGCTTGTAAATTATTCCAAAGGATTAAGCGTGACTTGTAGATTTTATTTTTTTATTGCATAGTAATAAAGACAAATGTAAGCTTCTCTAGAAAATATATATATATTTATTTCAAGTCAGATAGTAAAACATCATTTACAAACTTTTATTGTAAATAATAATACCTTAAGTAATGTCTATACTGTCTGTTAAGCTACTTTTCTTCCTCGATAAACAAATTTTACAGGCAGTAATGCACCAACATTAAAAAATCATACAATTTTACATTTCAAATGTAAAACTTTGAATTTTTTATAAATCCAGAACTCATAACTTATTAACATCCATCAAAAGCACAATTCACAATTCACATTTAGAGAAAAAGTAAAAAAATAATAATAATTCAGAAGCGTAAAAATGTAAGACGAGACGAAAACAGTCGACATATAAAAATATATATCATATATAGTCAAAGCAAAATCTCATTTTTCAAGCTTATAACGTAAAGACTCAAGGCGACACTCTGTCGCTCGTGTATATTCTATGTATGTATATGTACGACAAGCGCAGTTCATACATTATATCTATCGTATACACGTTGTCTTTTACTTAAAAGCGAGAAAATAAAAAATTTTTACTAGTAGAAAAGAAGAAGAAAATAAGAAATAAAGCTCTGTACAGTATTTAGTTGGAGAAAGAAAGAATCCAGTAAAATGCTAATAACTTTTCCTCGCTTTTTACTTATGCACTCGGCTGGGAAAAAAAAGAAGGATAGATTATACGTTGGTTACATTTACGCGAATATACGTGTAGGTAAGTTTTTGCATTTGCAATTGAAAATCAAGTGTATCGGTATATGTGTAGTGTTTCAAATCAGCTGCGGTTCCATGTTATGTTCGCCAAGTTTTTAAATGATTTTTTTTTCTAAAAATACAGTGTAGATGTTGTAAAAAAAATTAAATATCTCTTTAAAATAGATTTAAAAATCATTTGACAATAAAATAAACCTATATTTTTTAATAATTAAAAAATAAGTATTCTAAAAAACGCTTAAAAAAATATCAAAAGAAAGTAACAGTCCAGAGAAGGCCATCTCATACCATCGTACTTTATACAAGAGCATCTCAAAGAAGAAAATGAAAAAAAAATTCGCACACGCACAAACGCCTAAACATTTACATTGTGTCTAAATAGAGGGCGAGATTTTGTATGTGACAGCAGTTTTACATGTATATTCATAAACACACACACACACACATACAAATCCATACACAACTTTGCCATTGCCAACCAACTCTCGGCCTCGTCTTTTTCTCTTTCTCTTGTACGTCTCATTATTCTCGCACGTTTTGCGTCGTCTCGTATACATTTTCTTTCCATCCTTCTTTCTTTCTTTCTTTCTTTCTTTCTTTATCTTGATCCGTAAATGCTATTTCTTAGTTTGTACATAGTCGTTCATTTTTTTTCTACCTTTCCGTTTTGCTTCTCTGCTACCGACTTGTGGGGGTTGTCTTTTTTCTTTCCTTTTTTTATTATTAGGCTATGGTTAGTTGCTTTGCGTCCTTGTGTCTTTTCGGTCTTTATATCAAGCGCATCCAACCACCCACACACACACACACACACACACACACATACACAAACTGCTACTTGTTTTCTAATAACGTAAATGAAATTTTAATTCACTTTTTCTTTCTTTTTTCGTTTTCATACTTTCAAAATTTTGTACGTGAATTCGAGGACACGTCTACATTGATATTTCCATGCAACAATTCATTTTACTTTCACTTTTATACTACTTATACATAAAATATATCGTCTTTACTCCATTATTAACTTGGAAATTTGATATTTAGATTACCACTCAACAACGTGACATTTTTCTTTCTTTCTTTCTTTTCTTTTTTTTAGGTCAAAATCAAACTTTAATTATACACGTTACAATTTATTCTTGAACTCTGTATACGTCAGTAACAACTTGTCCAATGTAAAACATGTAAAACTACACAATGCTAAAACAATTTTTTTAATAAAATATTAAAATAATAAAAATAAAAAAAATTCATTTGAATATTAACATCACAAGCTATTTTACATTATTACCATAAACATAAAGTACCTATAGGTATACCTACAAAAAATATAAATATTCAATTGCATTTTATCAAACGAGTCTAATTCTAAACACACTTTTACTTGAGGAGCTGCAGTACAACTTATCGCTCGTCAGCTATACTTATATAACTAAAAAACACATACACGCACGCAAGTGTACAAATTAGTCGTGACAGGCGTGGAAAGATATAAAAATAAAAAAATTTAAAAAAGCAGGCCAGTAGTTAAAATGCAAGTAAGTTAATATTATATACATGCAGTTTAAGATGCACGCGAGATATATTAAAAGTCTTTTATTGTTGTAGAAATCGAAAAGTATAGCTTTATAATATGCAAAGTTACAAGTGTGATTATGTAGATTAAAAGCAGATGACAGTCATAGAAAAGAGAAAGAGAAGTTATCATGTTGATCTACATACAGATCAAAATCCACAATATTGTAAAATAGATCATCGGGTCTACATCGACGTCACTATCCCAAAATAAAAGCTCATCTACCCCACATACAAATGTAACGTCCAGCAAGTTATATATATATATCACGCGGTTGGCATAAATCTCCGGACTATACGGTAAATTACCATATAAGAGAGTAGTATAGCATAAGGTACACGAGAGATGGAAACCTACCGGTGACTGCGTAATGTCAAATCGGTCTCAAGCACGTGCGCGAGTCTATATACTACCAACTATACTATACTGCTGTTACTGCGGTACTTTGGATTTTCTTATGCGATTTTCATATGCTATGACGACTGTGAGTTCTTCTTCTTCTTTTTCTTCTTCTTCTTTGTGGAATGGGTATTTGCTTGACTGTGTGGGTATAATGTAGGGTAGATATTATGTGGTCCCGAATGACTCTTTGAAGAGTTTTGTTTTGAAGATTTTTTTTTATTTTTTTTTGAATGTTTTGAAGTTGAAATTTATGTAAGAGGAGGGTGGTTTTGTTTTGAGGGATTGGATGATTTTGGATAAAGTGGGTTATTTTTATGTAGTTATCTGGATATTTTAGATTAGAATTGAATCTAGGACAATGTTTCATTTTTTACTGAAAATAATTAAATAGTATTACCATGAATTAGTGCTTAATTTTTTCTTTTGATGAGTGATATTAATTTAATTTTTATAATTTATGTCAGATTTTATTTTTTTTTATAGAGAAAAAATTATGGCTATTTTGTTACCAATGTATTTGACATAAGTTATGTATACTGTTTTATAAGCAGTTGACAGTAATTATGCATATTCAAGCATTTAGGTAAAATTTTGCTGAAATCGGTGACTAAATCAATACGAGCCATAATAGAGTGCCTATATAATAAACTTAACTTTTATTAGCACTTATCTCATCATCCTCCTCCCTTTTCCCACAAAAAAAAAAAAGATTTACAACGTCATGTCAAATCAGTAGATAAAACCCAAAATATACACACACAGGCACTTAAAGTTAATTCACAAAAAAATAAAAATATAAAATAATCATTCTCTATACTCAAATCCCCATCTTTTTTTAAAACATGGTAATAAAAAAAGTCTGTCGATCGCGTGGGCCAACACAAAATATTTTTATTTAAAAAGATTTCTTTTTTATTTTTATTATATCCAACACAAGCTTTGCTTAATAAACTCATTAAATCGTATTATTTAACGTGTGCAAACATTTATCCGCGGCTATATCCATTCATTAGTATACACACACACA
>JAPYZE010003255.1:0-13336 GCA_030522805.1 Leptomastidea abnormis | reverse complement strand
TTGGAATACATTTTGAATTGTTTTTATAAGAGTTCAAAAAGTATTCATTACCATGAATACTTCTGGGTTTCTAAAAGAAAATTCGTGCCGGCTGGGAAACGTAACGTAACAGTAAAAATTAAAATAACTATATCGATTCAATAAAAAACAGTAAATATAGCTTATGCTGTAAAGAAAGTGCTGTTAAATTTTTGGATACCGGGATAAAGTTACAAAAAAAAAAGTTGAAAAATATACAAATTATCTAATTTAGCTCTTGCATAAATAACTTCAGTCTTTTCCTGCTGTCTTTGTAAAGAAACATACAGCCAGTAATAGAAAAAAAACTGGTATAAAATAAGCGTCTCCATTTTCATACAGTACAGACATAAATCTATATTCCTTACCCATCTTCCTTTGGACGCTAAAGAGTACTCTCTTATAGATGATATATTTATTTATTATTTTTTTTCTACAGTAACACTCTCAACTTGTCAAGCAAGTAGGTAGAAGCAAGCATTGCTTACGATTCTTCTAACAAGTAAGAAAAGCGTTATCCTCTTTCTCTAAGCAAGTAAATTAAAAATTCGAGATTTATTTTGTCAAAAATTATTATATCGCTGATCGTCAGACAAATCATATAAATTAAGTGTATAGTGAAGATAATATATTTTATACACAGTTTTGTGAAAATAGAATAACCATATCTGGATCGAAAATGGTGTCACTGCGGAGTTCCAGGAG
Organism: Leptomastidea abnormis; assembly: GCA_030522805.1. Lineage (NCBI taxonomy): Eukaryota > Metazoa > Arthropoda > Insecta > Hymenoptera > Encyrtidae > Leptomastidea > Leptomastidea abnormis. Next base: position 12,613 of record JAPYZE010003255.1, on the reverse strand, counting down.
AAGTATGGACGAGCCAAGTGTAAGCAGTTGGGACATATCAGAAGTCGAGTCATTAAAATATACTTACAAATGGACAATTAAAAACTTTAGCTGTTTGTACAAGTCATCTGGAGAAAAATTAAAATCTCCAACGTTTACATTTGGTACGGAAAATAAAATAAAGTGGTCACTTGGACTTTATCCACGGGGTACAAAAAATTCATGGAATTCAAATTACATGGGATTGTATCTCTATTGGAAGAACGAGAAACCAATAAACGGTCATTGTAAATTATCCCTGATCGATAAGAAATTGAGAAAACGAGGAGAAAAGAAGATTGAGTTATCCACAAAGCAAACAAGCTCTCCAGGACATGGTTTTCCAAAGTTCATCAGACGAAGTAGAGTCATGAACAGCGAGAATAACTTCCTTTCAAACAATTCTCTGACGATCCAGTGCGAAATCACTTTAGCCTTGAACATCGTGAAGCAGGCGAGCAAGAACAAAAAGTGGACCGCTATGCTGCAGCCAAGTCCCAGCTGGTTCGAGAAGCTATTCCTCGAGGAGGATCTGAGCGACGTTAAGCTGATAGCGTCGTGTGGTAGGAGCCTACCAGCGCACAGGAGCGTCCTGGCAGCGGGCAGTCCGGTTTTTGAGGCGATGTTTAAAAACGACATGCTGGAACAGAGGCTGGGCGAAGTGAAGATCAAAGACGCGGAGTACGAGGTAATCAAGGAGATGCTGCGATTTGTTTATTTGGGTAAAATAGAAAAGTTTGATTCAGGTATAATCGAGCTGCTCAAGCTTTCGGATAAGTATCAGATTGAAAAATTGAGAGAGATTTGTGAAACGGTGTTGATCGATCAGCTTTCGATCGAAAATGTTGTGGCAATTATGACAATTGCTGATGATTATAATATTGATAATTTGAAAGCTCAAGCGATTAAATTTGCTGTAAAACATATTAAGGATTATGTTAATTTGAAAGGATTTGAATATTCAATGGATGTCAACAAAGTTAAGTGTATGCTGCAACTTATGGATGTGGAATGATCGACAGAATATTTTGTATTTTTTTGTTTTTGAATTTATGTAAAATATCACGTGTAAATTAATAAATGATTTTTTTTTAATAATCCAATTTATGTAATGATTCATTTTATTTATTGCAATAGTAAATTGAAATAATATTTCATTTTCTCATATATATAAAACCCCGTTCAATCGTTTCGACTTCAGTACCCTTATTCAATAATCTTATGTTCAGTTTATCACACAATGATATACTTATGTTATGCCGTGGGTAAAACCCTAACGTGTCCAATGTTTTTGGCAATGTATAGTATGTTGATCGGTTTTGACCAACGCTTCGGTGTCATACTCGGTTATACCACCAAATTGGCGTGTTATAGTGAAAATTTAAAAGGGATTTTAAAAATTGCTTTTAGCTTAAGACGATAAGACGTTTTCGTTCATCAAATTTGTCGTGATATAGTTCATATGAGTAAATTTTATAACACGAGAGTGATAAATATTCAACAATAATTGCTTGATAATACTAATACAAAAAACTTTATTATTGGTTTATTAAATATTTAAAAAAAAAAGAATTATGTAAAATTAAATAAAATAAATAAATTACAATTCTGAAATTATAAAAATTATATCAAAATAAATAATTAATGAAACTTTAATAAATATATTAATTTAATTATTACAATAATTTTATTTTTTTTCTTTATTTTTTTTTTTATTAATTATAACTCGCCCCCCTCCCCTTCCCCGTCCAACTCGCCCCCCTCTCCTCTATATTACACACCTAGGCAGGAAAAGTTAAAAAAGTCCCGGTGATCTGAGGCTTTTTATTCCCTTCAATGGTGTGTTAAACAACTTTCTCGGATGAAGCATCCCGGAAAGCAACAACTTCGTTTCGTGCGGCGGGTGGCTGGAAAGTTGGCGCTTTCCGGCCGAAGGACGGAAAAATAAGATTATTAATGAGTTTGAAAGTTCGCTTTTTAACTTACAATGAGTCGATACCTCACATAACATAAAAAAACATCTTAAAATGTGCTACAAAAATTATCATAACTTGATGTTTTATAAAGACTATATGCCAACCCGAATTGATATAAAGTCATAATTTAGTTGATTTTTAAAAAACCATCAACTTTCAATGATAGTCAACTTTAAAAGAATATGTATATCTTATAATAATGATAAATGCGTTGAAACAAACAGTACAAATATAAGAGCAGGTAAAATAAGGGATGGGGGAGGGGTTAGGCGTATTAGAAAAAATATTAGCGTCTTATATTCCTGACTCTATTGATCCTTTTTAGAAGAAACTTTAAAAGTCTTACTTACACTTATACTCTAAGCGTCAGTAAACTCACAGTTTTCACAAGAGGCACATCACCACCATGGCTCATAAAGAACCCGAACTTTCACCCGAAATATTAGAATTATGCTCCAAGTATGGAAATCGTCGTTTGAAACAAAAATTGGCGAAAAAACGGGAATGTATTCATTACAGCAAAGAATTCAAGAATCACATTATTGGTTCGTGGATCAAAGGATTCTCGATGAAGGACATTGAGAGAGTATACGGGGTATGTGAATCGACACCCCGGACTTGGATTAAAATAAAGTATGGAAACCAGAAAAATACAATTAGAGGACGCTTTCGTGATTTGATCAAAAGTGGAGTCAAGGCAGATAGAGCAATTGAAAATCTTTTAAATTATCAGCCTATACAACCATCATCTTTTAATACTGGATGGAAACGAAAAAGATCTGATGGTGAATCTGTTGATAGGTTAGTTTACCATTATATTACACCCTTTTTTTATTTACATATTATTTCGACACTTTTTTGGCTTTTGAATCTCCGGCTTGTACAAAAAGAATTGCAAAAAATATTGTTCACAACTCAGGCGTAGGCGTTCCTCTCTCGTATGTCTCCGCATCTCGTCATCGGTTTCGCCGTCGACGCATGCGCACCGATCACCTACACTTGTGCCGATTACATGCACTCGTGCGGCTTTACCGATGACTGAGATGACTCGTGCGTGGTGATCACAATTCGTGCGGGAATGACGCCTTTTTCGCGCTCGTTACGAAAATAACTGTAAAAACTGATGATATGCAATTGAATGAGTTATTTAAAGTTATAAATCTCATAAATTTTAAAATCAACCAAAATTTTATCTGATTTCAGTAGCGGCAGTGATCAAAGTGGAACCACCGATGAAAACAGAATTCAAAATAAATCCACCAATGAAAACAGAACTTCTCCGTCCAAAAAATCTAATAAGGAAGAACCCACACAGGAAAAAGCAGATGGTCTTATAGATTTGAGTAGTATGCTCGAATGTGTAGTGACACCAAAAAAAGAACCAATCATTTTGTCAGTTTGAAGAATGAGATCAAAATAATTTTGAATATCAAAAAAATTTGAATACAATATGAAAAGTAAAATTATTTCAATCTTAATTATTCAAAAATTTTGTATAATAACGAAACAAAGCTTTAAATTATTTTGTAAAAATTGTTACAATGTAAACTTTTTACAAATATTTCTCGTCCAAATATGAGAAGTGTAATGACTTATAAAATATTTGTATCTTTATAAGCAATAGTAATAAAATATTTTCGAAATTTAATTATAATAAATTTGTAAAAATAATAAACATTAAGTATATTTAAAAAAGCAACTTACCATTTCTTATTTTTGTTCATCACATTCCGGCGATTTTCTTTTCGTCTGTTCTTTTTTTACCCTTAGCTGATACCAAGGTCCATTCGGCTAAATAAATTAACATTTTTTCCTATTTCCACAATATTGAAAAAAATTTTTTGATACCAAATATTATAAGTATTTTTTTTAGTAAAACTACACTATTTTTTTTTTAACTCTTTAAAATTATTAGAATTTTTTTTTAATTAAAAAAGTCAATAATTACTTTGAAATACAATTGTTGAAATCGTGGGATATTAAAAGTTTTGATGTATATGTAAACGACGCCAATCAGAAGCAAAAACAGTTTACTTCTGAATATTAATTAAAACATTTTCTCTATAGTAAACAATATTTTCTTATTTTTTTTGTTTTTTTTTTGTGAAAATTGCTATTTCCCATTTTGTTATATCAGACACGAGTGCAACTGCGTGTGTATCTGAAGGAAAAATTGATAAATTTTTATGCCAATGGAAAATAAAAAACTTCAATTGTCTTTTTAAGAAGCCAACAGAATATCTTGACTCGTCAATTTTCTTAACCACATCCAAAACTGATATAGACCATTGGTTTTTAAGACTTTACCCAAATGGATAATGTGAAAAAAGTAGAAATTACTTGTCGCTATATTTGTTCTGGAAGCGTAAAAGTATCGTACACAGTGGATTTTTCTTCTCAATAATCAACGAGAAACAGGAAAAATTTTCAAAATTGGAAGCAGATTTAAAGACGATGCCATATGATGAAAAGCTGGAACGGAGATGGTACCTGTTGTCTAATTAAACGCAACGAGCTTTTAAACGTATCAAACGGCTTTTTACCCAATGACTGTCTTACGATCAATTGTGAAATTATTTTTTTCTTGAAAGATATAAATCTGATAAATGAAAATGAGAAGCGCATTCCAAAATTAAATTCGGAACCAAGCTGGCTTGGAAAGCTCTTTTTTAAAGAGCATCTAAGCGACGTTAAGCTGATCGCGTCGTGTGGTATGGAGATACCGACGCACAAGACTTTATTAGCCGCTTGTAGTCCGGTGTTCGAAGCTATGTTTACACATGACATGCGGGAGCAGAGGCTGGGTAAGGTTGAAATTGACGACGGAAGGTATGAAGCGATTAAGAAGATGCTGCGTTTTATCTATTTCAATAAAGTTCAGAATAATTTAGAGTCTATTACAACCGAGCTGCTTATACTTGCATATAAATATCAGATCGAGGAATTGATGAAACTTTGCGAAGAGGCGTTGCTTAATCGAATTTCAGCTGATAATGTCTTTGAAATCATCACTATTGCTGATACTTACAATAGAGAGAATTTGAAAAAGAGCGCGATTGACTTTGCAAAGATGCGCATAAAAAATATTGTAAACTCGGAAAAATTTGAAATTTAAACTGAAGTTTACAAACTTATTGTATGTTTTAAGCTGTTAGTTATAAGATTATATAATGATTGAAAATATTTTTACATTTGAAAAAATTTTAAAACTATTAAGTTTTTTATTTAAATATAGCTATGTATCAAAAAATAAATGTTTTATTTCAATTAAAATTTTAAGGCGATTCAGGTCGTAATTTTGTCTACTATTTATTAAATAAATATTCATAATTAACCTTTGGACGATAATCGACGAAGTCTTATTTGTCACAAGTCTTTATATCTCTAATTGTCTCTTTTAAAATTATTAAATTTTTTTTATCATATTTGAAAATGCCAAAAAAGAAAAACAGATAAAATAAGTGCCAATTTTTAAAATTTTTGAATATTTTTATGTCAAAGAAAAAAAGCTTTGTAGCGGTAAAAAATTTCGATTAAGTTTTTTTTTTGCTTTTTCGATATTTTAAAAGTTTCTGAGCTTAAAAACTACTGTTAATTATTTGTCAGAAAGCTTTCTTATAATAAATTTTCATTCTATTTAAATTTATGTTAAAAATGTTATTCTTTTTACTGCGTAAATTTAAAATATGTTTAAGCGGATTTTTTCCAGCTGATATAGAATACTTCACATGTATTTCAATTTTCGATTTTTAAAAATCAATATTGTCAAACATAAGTTATTTAAAAATATTGCCATATTAAATATTAAAATTACGTTTAAATTGTGCAAAAAACTACGTTTAAACTTTTTCGTTTTTGTATTTTAAAAAATTTTTATTAAAACTAGGCTGGTACATATAAACCTTTTAGATAAATAATTATTAACACAAAATTCAAACAAAATGTAAATAAATGAAGAAAAAAATGTTTTTTAAACTTATTTTTTAATTGATATCAATTGAAGTTCAAATTTATTTAAAAAATTTTGAAGAAAAAAGGGAAAAGAGCTTTCGCCTTTTAACAAAAACACTAAATCTTGATTTTCTAAATTATTTTTACCTTCGCAGTTTCGAGAAAAACACGTTACCAATTGATTCAAAATCTCGATTCACATCGTAAAACCTTTAAATTCAAATGCCGAACTAAATAGCCTTCAAGTATCAGATCCAATGAAATTAGATTTTTAATACAATTTTTAAAATTTGAAAAAATAAGGTTTCATCGCATTTTTATATTTTTAGCTCATCAAATTGTTTTCTACAGGTTGGATTTTTTATTTAATATTGTTAATAGTTTATTATGCACCAAGGGACAGAAATGCATATTATGGACTATTTATCCCGAGAAGGAACGTTTACTTACTGCACGAGCAAAGCAAAGCTTCGAAATATAAGATAATATAAATAAAGCATTTTATTTTTTTCGCAGATTAAAAAAAAACATATAATAAGATATATATTCAGTTTTGCTGTATTTACTGCCCCTTGCCATCAATCTTTTTATTACTAGATTTTATCGAAATTGAATTTTCAACCGCGCCAACGCTACTAGACTTTTGTCTTTTCTAATAACCCAACCTAACCCAAGTTAGTTACAGTGGTGGGGTCATTTATTGTTTTTGCGAAAATTATTAAAAATGGATAATGAAAGGTTTTAATTTTTGATTAAAAATAACATTTACTAATCCGTATCTGTACCAGTTGATATTGTATTTTAAGGAAATTATTAGAGAGCAGCTCAATTTTTCTGCGCTCTTTTTCAATATAAAAATACAAAAATATGTAACTTAACCTTTAAAAACGTCTTGTGTATATCTAATCACGAAAAAAGAAAACAATCTATTTCATATCAGAGTAAGTAATAAGGTATTGTTTGATTTATATGTAGAGTAAGGCATAAAGCTATTTTAAAAACTTTTATAATTTTTTTCATATTTTTTTTTGGTAATATGTGGTAAAATTTCAATAGTACAATTTTAAAAATTTATAAGTTTACATTTGAACTTTTTTTGATTTAATTTGTTTTTCTAAAAATACATAAATTTAATTAATTAAACAAAATATACAACATAATTAAAGTAGAATATACAATTTCAAGTTAGCAAAATTAAATTATTAGACAATTAAATTGTAGCAGTATTGTTTTTCACTCAAAAAAATTATTGCTGCAGACATTTATGAAGCAACTATTTTGTTAGTGATTTATTTATTCATTGTTTGCTTATAATATAGGCAAAAGTCATTTATTCAAAATGAATTTAAAAAATATAAATGTAATTAAATTAAATGATCAAATAATGTATGATAAGATACTGTTATAAAAGAAAAATAACAATACAGTACTTTATTACATCATGGTATTAAAATTTTTAAATAAATATTTTTTTGTATTTTTAGGTGTGCATTTATTTACAATGAAATGTTTGTCAGTTTATTATTCAAATAGTTGAATTGTATTTAAGAATCATGGCATTATCACATATAGTTGACAAAAACTACTTTAAGCTTGGACAAATTTATCAATTTTTTAAAAACAAGTTGACAAAATTAGAACGAATTAAGGCAATTATAAATAGTGGTTTTGACATCAATTTCAAGTTACCATTAAATAGTTTCATTTGTCAAAATAAGCCAGAATATTCTGGCAATACAGCACTACATTTTCTTGCTATATTTTATAATAAGTTCCAAAGTTCTTGTATTGATTTATTAATTGAACAAGGTGCAGATTTTACAATAAAAAATGACGATGGCTATACTCCACTTTTGTTAGCTTTTCAGAAAAACACTGTAATTGATTTACTCTTATTTGCTCATCTTAGAAAAGAAAATTCCACAAACTATTATTGCAAAAATGGTATATCCCATTTCCATGTAATTTGCTCAACAGATCATGTAGAAATAGTTAATTTTTTTCTAAAAGCTGGTATTGCTGTTAATGAGTGTGTAAATAATAACTCACCTAAATATCCTGGCTATACACCATTGCATTTTGCAATGCAACATTGTTGTTTTCAAACGATAGAATTGCTTTTGAGCAAAGGTGCAAATTTGAATAGCAAAGATGCTAATGGAATAACTCCATTGCATTTGTTTTTACAAGAAATTTGGAAAATGGAGACACCAAAGATTAATTCACGAATTCAATTCTTAGAAAAAATATCATGCATAAATTTTTTGCCCGATTATGTAGGTCTAACTTATTTGCATATCATCTGCATTTCAGATGATGTTAATCTTGTCAATAGAGTCTTAAATCAAAGTACAGACGTTAACTCTCTTATTAAATTTGATTCACCTGTTTGGCCTGGCTTTACACCACTACATGTGGCCTCAAATTTTAGTTTACAGACAGTAATACTTTTGTTGCAAAAAGGAGCTAATCTTTTGGCTAAAGATGCTAATGGTGAAACTCCTCTTGATTTGTGTTTTTATAAATATAAATGTTTTCCTTATAAATTTAGTCTTGATAACATAATTCAATTTTTGTCAATAGAAAAACGACATAATTTATCACAAGTCAAATTTACTGATGGTACATACTTGTTGGATGTATTGCATGCCATGTCAGAAATTAAAAAGTTCAAAAGGTTTATAAGACATAATGTCAAGAATGTAAATATTCAAATTACTGATGAATCGCCTCTATGGCCTGGTTTTAGTCTACTTCATGTTACTATTTTGTTTGATGGCCATGTAAAGGATCTGTTGAATCTCAATGCTGATTTTACTAAACTCAATCCAGAAGGCATGAGCCCATTACATCTTGCTTTACGTATGAACAGACTAGAAATCATTAAAATCATTCTAGATTATCACCATAAAACACCAATTAACCCTATTGACCCAAACAATATGTCTCATCTCCATATCGCTTGCAGCAGGCGACACCACAAGGCAATTGAAGTTTTGCTGCAAAATGGAGCAAATCCAAATCTAGCTACAATACATGATTTAAAATATATTCCACCCTCCCCTTGTCCGTTACACACCTTTCTTGGATATACGCCTCTTCATGTTTCACTTAATAAAAACGATTATTATTCGGTAAATCTACTTATGTCTTTTGGAGCCAATCCTAATATAGCTGATGCGAAAGGGAAGACATCATTTAAAATGATATTATATGGTTTTTTAGATGAATTTAGTTTATCAAATATTAAATTTCTAAAAGTCTTTGAGCAAATGATGAAAACTAATGTAAAAGACAGAATGACTACTGTCACAAGCCTTCAAATGTTTGATACTGCTAAATATATTGTTAAAAGTAATCCTTTATTTGTAAGAATAGTATCAGAGTTTATTGAAGCAAAGCTACATGAAAAGCTGGGCTTAACAAGACTGCAAGCCACTTGCGCCTTAGGTGATTTTTCAATGATTGAAAGAGAACTGGAGTCCGGATCTGGTACAGATATAAATCAACGCGTCGACTTTGATTCAATCAATTGGCCTGGTGACACTGCTTTACACATACTGTTCAAGCAAAATCAAATACTGTTGAAGCAAAATCATTGGAAAAAGAGTGTCCAATTACTGCTTGCCCATGGAGCAGATCCGACTTTGAAAAACGCAAATAATGATACTTTTTTTCATTTATGTGCCAAATACGATAAGCAAGAAGGTAATAATTAAATGCATGAACCATTTTTAAATTTTAAATGTCACAAATAATATTTCATGTTTTTCATATATTTCCAGCAATATCAATATTAAGCAATAAGTTCACTAATGTTAATCCAATTAACAATGAAGGATTATCTCATTTTCATATAAGCTGTGCTACAAACAATTTACTTGTAATAAAAGAATTTTTAAAATCAGGGGTCAATGTTAACAATCCTGTAGATAATTTTGCTGAAACTTATGCTGGTTTTACTCCGCTTCATTTTGCTATTACAAACAGTACAAAGGAAGTCATTGAATTACTACTCAACTATGGTGCTGATTCTAATTTAATAGCCGTTAATGGTCTTACTCCATTCTTTTTGGGCTTATCTTCATACAAAACCAACTTAAATCAAATAGAAATATTAATCAGGTAATTTCTAAAAGCTTTTTACTGTTTGGCAGCACTCTCAACTTTTTACAGATAGAAAAAAAAAATATTAATGGTTATAAAAGAAAATGCATTAATGGTTGCACAACACAACCTGTGCCAGATTAAATTATCAAAAAAAAAAAAAAATGCATATATAATTAAAAACAATTCTTCATAATTATATATTATTGTTTTCTGTTTTGTCACATAGATGTACTGCAATTAGTATTGATACAATTAACACAGCTCTAGAAATGGTACTTCAACAGTACAATATAAATGAGGAAAAGCTAAATTTACTTTTAAATCATGGTGCAAGTATGAACTTTATGAGAGTAGTCGATGTAAAACGAGAAAATTCAAGTCTGATTTTCAATGCAGCATCTGAACTTAGTAGAGAAAATTTTTATCGATTGATTAATATAATACCTGATTTGACAGATACAGATGATAAAGATCAAAATATCATTCATTATTTAATATTAGGAATAAGAAACTCCAAACAGTTATTTTCAGAGAATATGTGTAATAATATTCAGCAGCTAATTCAAAAAGGATGTGAAATCAATCACAAAGATATTGAAGGTAATATTATATTTATTCAAATTGTAAAAATATATCGGTACCTCGGACGAAGAACGGCACAAGTCAGCCTAAAGTAATAAACCTTTAATTTAAATATCAAACTTAGTTGAAATAAACTTTACTATACATCTAAAATTACAGTGATACTTTATCAGATATTAAAAAAACAATGACAAATTTCTGTAAATAATAGCATCTAAAAATCAAGCAATAAAATATTTTTATCCGAGCGCTCCGATGTGCCTTTCTTCGCCTAAGGCACTGATATTTTTTTCTCATAGCCAAATACATATGAGAATATATATCATATACAGTAAATTACGCACCAAGGAAGGAAAAATAAAGATGGTCTCATCTGAATATTAACAACAAGTACCTGGTGATCTAAGACATCTTTATTTCCTCCCGTGGAGTCTTAGTATACGATTTTCATGTCTGTAAAAGCAGAAAGCGACAGTTTCGTCTAATATAGTGAAACGAAAATAGATGCTGCTGCCCACAGGCATAAAAAATTAATTTTTTAAAAAATTTTTTTAGTATTTGACTATGTAAAAATATATTTTATTATAAAAATTTAATTAATTAATTTTATTACAAAATTTAATTGAGAACATTTTTAAAGGTAAAACGGCTTTACACAAAGCTTTTGATTTGAATTATCCAGAGGCTGTGAAAATGTTGCTATTGCTAGGGGGCGATATTAATGTAAAAGACAATGAAGGCTTTACACCCTATGCCTACATCTCAGAAGAAAGCTGTCGCAACTTCCAAGAAGAAATTTTAAAACACTATATGTACTTGGAAGATGTCGAACTTTTCATTGATCAATCAAATAAAACTATTTTCATTGATCAATCTACTAGAATTTCTCTTCATAATTCAATATATTCCGAAATAAGGAGTAATATAGATGAAATCAAAAAAGTGCTAAATGTTCAGTTTGAAAAAGAAATTGGGCCCTCTTTTCTTTCACATAATTTTTTCACTGAAAAATTTACAACTGACTACAGAAGAATGTCAGTTTTTAAGCGACGGGCAATCTGCCACATTTGCCATTCTGATGATTTGTGGAAGCAAAATCGATACTTACAGTCTTTGATAAGGTTGCAATTCCAAAAGGCTTGGATAAGAACTCGATTGATTGAACCTGCTATGGTGGCTTTTCTAAAAATTGTAGATTTTGCTTTTCCTCAGTTATGTTTAGAATCTATCTTTCTATATTTTAGTAATGATGATTTAATGAATTTAATACGCATTACAAATAAAAAATTAATATATGCGCCATTACCTGAAAACTGAATTAACGAGTGATAACCTTTTTTTAGAAATTACAATTTAAATTAAAGAAATTGTATTTTCTAAAAAAAGGTTATCACTCGTTAATTTATCATAAAAACATTTTATTTTTGAAAGAATTAAACACTGTTAGAAATAATTGATTTTACAAAGTTAAAATAATTAAATTATACGTTTTTGTCAACTTTATATGCGTTATTTAATATGAAAAGTGTCCGTTCAGGCGCCTATGGGATAATTACTTATAAAAACATAAATAATATTAGACGTAATGTCGTTAAAATACAGTATTTATTTTTTCAAATTTTTAAAGTACAACTTTTTTTATAATACAAAAACAGTGTGATGCCGTTTGCTAAACGTAAAAATTGAAAAACCACACAACAGCCTTGTAGCAATCATTAAGATTTTTATTATTACATCAAAAATAAATCAAACTTCATTTCTAATTATTTGTAAGCGATAGAGATAAATAATAAAGAGTTAAAAGTAAATAATCCGATATCTTCTTTCCTCAATCATCTTATAAAATAATTCTATGTAGAGCACAATAAATGCCAACAAACATCCAAACGATAAAATTACACTCAAAATTATGAAAATATTATTTGAACTTGAAATTCTGTCATTTTCACGACTTCTTTTCAATTCTTCAGATTTGT
>JAPYZE010003253.1:0-14751 GCA_030522805.1 Leptomastidea abnormis | reverse complement strand
AAAAATACGTCGAAGCAAGAATTTTTTAACTTGCCGACAATATTTTGACTTAAAATTTTTTTATATGATAGATAATACTCTAAGGAAGGGCATATGATTCCGGATTTTACTAAATTTTACGTTATTTTTGTTAAAATAATTAATAAGCGAGCTAATGTCGGTAATGTAGGTTGTTGGTATTTACCATCCTGTTAACGACACTTTTATTTTGTAAAAAAAAAATTGGGATTTTAGAATATTGACATTAACAAGTGTCGTACACTATTAATTTTTTTTCTTTTTTATCATTATTCATTATTGACAATTGTCATTGTAAAAAAAAGAAAGTGTAAAATCAGCTTTAAATATAAGTTCGAATTCTCAAGTGAAATCTTTTCCGATAGCATCGTTTTACGATAGCCGTCAGAGAATCAAACGCTGATTATCGTCAGTCAGTATCAGAATCCCTCTGCTGCTGAGCTTGCGTGATCGAACTTGATTATATACATATATATCGCGTGATACGATTGGAAAGTCGCCCAAGTTAAGCTCTCTAGGGAAAGGAGACAAAAGCTATCGTTGACGACAAGCAAGTCTTAGGGATATGTATGTGGTATATAAGTACAGATTGATGGATCGTTCGTGTGATATTTTCAGAGGAAAAAGGAAAAAGGACATGTGGAAATCACGTGTACTTTGTCTTATAGAAGAAAGAGAAAGAAAGAATTAATCTAGAGAAATAAGAGTTGATGAAAGTAGAAGATGGATTAAAATAATTTCATTTTAATCTGAAATACCAGTATACTATAGTATATTATAGTAATGAATTTCATAAGGTCATAGATTAACGTCTTATAAAAAGAAAAAGAAAAAGGAAATTTCATTCCTCTGATTTATCAATGTTATTCATCCAAATGAAAAATTTTTCTTCTTTAAGCTTCATTAGAAAGCAGCAGCAGCTTTTGCAGAAGCTCATTAGAACGCCGAATAAAAAAAGCTCAGATTTAAAATTGGCAAGGCTACAGTAGCATCAGCATCAGGATGAATAAAAGAGAAGGAGAAGAAAAAAATTTCATCGAGTCAGCATATAGTGCAATGAGGAGATCAGAGGTAAAAAAAAGAAAGAAAAAAAAAATATATATATATATATATCGCGAGGTCTTATCATTACTTTCGGCCAAATCTCAAGTACCACCTCTTTTCTATCTCTCTCTCTCTCTCTCTCTCTCTCTCTCTTCTTGAGCTTGCACAAAAAGTAAGGTCCCAAAAGCACAGGATAGCTCAGCGAGAAAAAAAAACAAAGAAAATAAAAAAAAAAAATACAATAAAAAAAAAAAAAAAAAAAAAAAAAAAAAAAAAAAAAAAAAAAAAAAAAAAAAAAAAAAAAAAAAACAGATGAAGTTAATTATACTTAGTATGCAGATTGTATAGTTGTTGTTGTTGTTGCTGCTGTTGTGTATAGTCATAATATTGCGAAAGACTGAAAATTCAATTGCTTCCCTTAATTTTGTGGAAGATAGTAAATCAGTTTTGAGTTAAATAAGAGCGTCAGCAAGCTGGAGAACATCCGAGGAAATTGATTTTGCCGCAAGCTGCTTTGCGATTATGTCGTTGAAAATTACGCTTTCATATAGTTCTTTACCAAGAAGACTATCGACAAGAGAAGAAAACTTTTAGTTGGTGAGAAAAATTTAGACAAGTCAAAGAAAAGTGGAAAACACTTGCAATCTCAGAATGTGCAAGTGGTAAGCAATAATGTCGTATATATAGACTACAGAAAATACTATATCGTGGATAGAGGCATTTTCATTAGCCGCCTTCCTTACACTTAAAGAATTTCATAAAAGCCGCTGCTACCAACGTCGTCGTCGTCGTCGTCGTCGTCGTGGTAAAGCATCACAGAAATTTAATAAAGCTCAGAGGTATACTGGAGAAATGGCTTCTACGAGCAATTAAACCCCTCCTCGATAGCACGTGTAGGCAATAATATGACTCCAACACACACACACACACGCGTATTATATAGCAATATTCTTTGTCAATTAAAACTTGATGATTAATAAAAAAAAAAAAAAAAAAAAAAAAGAAAAAGAAAAACACTTGTAAGTGTTTGCTGATATGTCAGTTGATTTAGGGAAAATCCCAAAAGAATGAAAAATATCATGATTGTTTGGGAGAAAAAGAAAGTTGATTTTTTTTTTCTAAAGAGCTTTTAAAGGAATGTAAAATGATATGCGCAGTCATGATCCTTGTCTGAAAAAGCTCATTGGCGCGTGGCGAGAAAAATATATAAGAGAAAGAGAAAGAGAGAGTTGGTGGAACAATAGATGAAACGAGGCCTTTTCTAAGCTATTGTGCAGCGTATACATGAGAAGAACGACAAAAAAAAAAAGAAAGAAGATTTCTGGAAGATGGAATTTGGCCTTGCTTATAGGTCGTCTGGAATATGGAACTTGAGAGATACTTGACTTTTGCGTGACATTTTGCAATATTTTTAGGAAATTTATTTTTATATTCGTATTTTGTTGTTTATTAAGTTGATGAATTTTGATTTTAGTATATAAATTTGTGCTTGCGCTTGTACCAATGATAATAGGAGTAATGAAACGACGAGAATAAAAGCGAAAAAGTTTTGACTATTTTTATATTTTGAGCTTTTTTCTCTATTTAAGAGAAAAAATTTAAATTAGGATTTAATTGTGCAAAAAATTACGTCATAGATAGGTAGTCTAATTTAAAAAAAAGTAAAAAAAGAGAGGAAGAGAGCTTGCAAGTTTGTCGGAAATTTGAGAGCTTTTGAGAGTAGGTAACTGAGCTTCAGTTTAAAAGTTCAGTTAGAAAACGCGTGGTAATATTCGAAAGTTTGTCCGACTGAAAAAACTCTTGGATACATTTAATATTATTACTGTCGAAAAAAAAAATTCGAAGAGAAACTATGTAATTTAATTTAATTTTTTTTTTTTCCATTCCACTGACCCATGATATAATTAACGCGGTACTTTGGTCGATGGTCGACCAGTGGTATAGGTACATCGTCGATGATATTAAAAAAAGCTCTTAAAAAATTAATAATATCTCGGTAAAGCTATATATATGTATACGTTTTTAAGTGTTCCTCATTGGATTGACTTTTGAATGACGTCAAAATCAACTTGATGGAAGTAATTAAAATCTTTCAATTAATTTAAAGGTATTCAACCTCGTCCCTTACCCTCTTCTTTTGGTGTCACGTTAAATGTCACTTGCCACGGCGTTTATTGAGTGCACCTGCTGCGTTATAGGATCACCAAATTGATTTAAACTATAATTAAAAAATAGCAATTGTCGTAGTTCATCAATTAATGAAATTGTAATTACAGAACCTATACGTCCTGATTGTTAGAATTATAATTATTGCTTTTTTTTATTTTAAATCACGTGTTTCATTTTATTCGAATAATAGTACCACCACACACGTTTCGCTTCAAATTTAATAACGTACTTTTGTTTCAAAAATGCACAAGGCTTTTAACTCTAAAAACTTAAATTGTTAATTAAGTTTATGATTTTGACCTAGTGACGTTGAAGCGATTAAACTTTTTCATTTGAAAAAATTCCAGCCCTATTTTATTTTTTTAAAAGTCATATTTCAAAGAAAAAAAGAATTAAATGAAATATAAAATTTAAAAAATTTGACTCTTTTGTAAGGTTGAAATAATAACGGAAATATCCAAAACTTTTATGCACCGAGTAAATTTAATTAATTTTTCCTTGGTTTTTCCCTCACAAAAAAAAATAAAAATTCAGTACCTTACAAAATAAAACGTTTGAAAATCATTGAAAGCTTTTCTTTTTTATTCCGTTGATTCATGAAAGCAAAATTATCCAAGGCCGATTACTGATTTAAGTGCAGTCAAACATGAAAAAAAAAATCGTATTCTCTCATTTTAACAATAAAATAAAAGGGTCAGTAAATTGTCGCTTTACAATCGTACAATCAAAGTCATTCAAAAATAAAACCATACAAAAAAAAATCACTTGCACACCTACATGTACATGCACTACCTACATATTACAATGAAAAACGAAACACAAAAGATTACATACACATTACTACTATTACCATCAACACGATCAGACATTTTCTACTCAGTATAGCATAAGTAGCAGGTTAGTCGTTACGAGAAATTAATAGCACACTATACCGTTACCGAGGTCGTGAGTCATTGTTCTATCGGGTGAGGGCCAGTAGTTACTATAGCTATGCTAGTTCTGTTGAAGAGAAAAGAGGAGAGACGGTTAACTCGCGGTCATTAAGGAAACGTTTTCTCGCGGCCTCCGACTGACTATGACAACCGACGACGGTTAAGAGAAGAGAAGAGAGAGAGAAAAGTAGAGGTTGAAGAAGAAAAATGAACCTTTGAGATATACTCACTGCTACCTATATAGCTGAAGGTCAAAATGTCCTCGGAGGTAAAACGAGTCTTTGTGTTATAAGGGATGAAATATTAATCGTAACTGTAACTAGTGGTATGTAAGGGTAAAATTTAATAATTTTATAAGATGATGATTTTTGAATTGAAATTGGGACAATTGATATGGAAAAAAAAAAGAAAAGAAGATGATGACTTACTTTAATATTTTGATATTAGTGAGAATAAAACGATTTTGTAATGTATTGTGTGTCTTTTGAAGTGATGACTTTGAAGAATTAAGTAGTAGTAGTCGGATATGGTCAGACATATCGAATGTACGGCTTCTGAGAGCGAGAGAGAGAGACTTGTGGATCTTTGTCAATGGGATATACGGAATGTCTTGTGTTATATTCAAGTAATACTATACTGTCAAGGCTAAATACAAGATTTAATATTGATTTTATTGTTATACATTAAAAGTAAATGTATTTTAAATTGAGAGTGAAAATGTTATTTATTTATTTTTAGTTTTGTAGTGATTCTTTACTAACACCTTAGAAACTACTTTTTCCAATGTATACAACTGACTTAAATAAGAAAAATAATTTCAAGTTTGTGAAAAGCCACTGTTTTAGTTTGTACCTATATATAAAGTCGATAAGTTTCCAATCACAAGAATCTAAAGCTAAGTTTATCGAGAGTAAAGTATTATATATTTAGTAAAAAGTAGAAGAAGAAGAAGAAAAAAAATGATTCAGGACTTACGAGGGATGAAACTAGAATAATAATAAAAAAAAAAAGGACGTCGACTTGCTAAGTATACGTAGAGCTTTCTAAAAATGTTTTTTTTTCTTTCCTCTTTTCAAGATTTGCAAGAGGATTTAATAAGCTTAGAGAGGATTTGTCGACATGAAAAAAAAAAATACTTTGGACCTATATAATTTTACGCTTATTTTAGACTTTTTTTTAGACTATCTTGGGATTGTCGTTGTAATAATTATTCCTGTAAAATCAAGAAAGACAAAAAAAAAATATATCATATCAAATTTTTAGAAAAGAAAAAGAAGAATATTATTTTTTTTAATAACTCCTCTATTTTTCAAAACTACCTATTCCAAAAATTTAATTCTGTAGAATAACTATAGCTCATCTAACCATAACCACAAGCCTTTAAAGGTATACATATATCTTTCTCTCTCTCTTACCTTGTCCCAGTTTTCATCCAAGCCATTCAAAATCTCTCGTACAGGAAAAGGAAGTCCACACGGACTGTGACGATTAGACGAAGCGTATGAGATGAATGGTTGGTTGGTTGGTTATAGACGTAGAAAGTTAGCTTGACTGTAATGACACTGACGGTACTTCCGTACTGATGTTCTCGTAAACGAATTATTTTGGTTGATCGGAATTTAATCGAAAGGGTTTTTGGTTGAAGAAAGTATTTAGATTTCTGGTGAAAAAATTTTAATTTGAAATAAGTTTTGGAGATATCTTTTGTTAAGTTTAAAATAATTGTCATAACAAAGTTTTTATTTGTAAATATAAAAAGAAAAGTAATTATAAAATTTATAAAATTAATAAGCTTTTTTTCTTTTAATTTATCTAACATTAAATCGATCCAAATCGAAAAAAAGAAAGAAAGAAAAGAAAAACCCAAACTTATTCAACGTATAAACCACACCATTTCCTTTCAACATAAGCCTAATAATAATTAATCAAATTCTCGGTCAATGAAATTATTCATCGTAGGGGGGGGGGGGATTGAGGTTTTGACCGACACCACCACATCGAACCAGTCAAAGCTTCCTTTCACTAATAATTTATTCATGAATCTAAGCCTTCCCTCCCCTCTCCCCGCAACTGATCCATTCGCTTTTACGTGAAATGAAATTTCACAGTCTCATGCTTTCGTATCTTCCTAACTGTTATTTTTTTTTTTTTTTGTTCCTTATACTCACACTTGATAATATATATATAAGCTCATTTGCGAGTAAAGTAGGCCTGTAATATAAGTAGCTTTTATTCTTGAAAAAAAGTTTCGTTTTACCGCAAGATATATCAGCTTACACTTCATTTTTTATGATTCTTTCAAATTTTCATAGAAAATTTTTCTTTTATATTGCACTTACTCACTTTTTTTTTTAATTTAATTATGGAAATTTTTACCTTCTTACTTTATTATTTTTTTTTTTTTGTTACGAGAGTCAGTTGAAATGGAAAAAAGCAAGAAATACTAGTTATTATTTTTGTTTTAGAAGTATATATGTAAATTTTCATTGCCATTATTTTTCATTATAATAAATATATATGTAGATCAAGGTCTTTCTAACACGAAACTTTGTAATAATATAAGCTAATATAAAGCCTTTTTGCTTTTAACCTATAGAGACAGGGACACTTTCTTAGTTTTGCATACATTTATAAAATTATCCTTAAAATTTAAAATGATCCTGTTACCACTTTAAACAAAACTTGCTACTTTGAATTTTAATCTTTATAATACAAAAATAAGAGAACTAAGAGACAACAAAAATCAAGGGTATATTTCTTAAAGAAAATTAATTTTTCAAATTTTATTCGATACAATAATATCAATTCTCATACAATCTCAATATCTCATCTTCTACTCTCAAAAAAAAAACAATCTAAAAACAAGTACAAAAAACATAAAATAACAACAAAAAAAAAAAACAAAAGAAAACTAGAAAGATGACTCGTCGATACCAAAAAAACAGCATCGTTAACCCTTTTTCCTATCTATTTCTCTAAAACCGCAAAGTGAGAGCACATCAAAACCATCATAAAAGAAAGAAAATATGATGAAAAAACAAAAAAAAAATCCACAAGATAACGCTAGTACATAGTTATACACTACATAAAAAAAAAACTATAACCGAACCAACAAGAAAAAAAAGACGCGTAACGCAATAACTGAGAGGTTGTAGTAGTACATACAGTCTATTGTTCGTTAGTCTCACGTTATTTTTTTTTTTCTCTTTTTTACTTTAACACAAAGGCTATATACTGCTATGCACGTATATCGAGTACTATATAAAAGAGAGGAGAGTTGAAGCCTGACTGAGAAAGAAAGAAAGAATGAAAGAGCAAAAGGTTGCTACACCATATACGAGTGGATGGCGTTTAACGTTTCGATCTATATATTGATGTCAGGTTTTTCGTCGTTGGTCTCGCGTTTAGCCGTTTATATAGGTATATTGTATCCGACGGACTTTGAAAATATGTAGTGTATGTTATACCAAAGTGGTTTGTTAGAAAGGTAGATTTTTTTTTTTTTTTGTAAAGAATACAATTTTTGATACTATGCCAGGTATTTTTATTGGAAAGTTTTCAGTTTTTTTTTTTCTTTTTGGGTTTTTTTATATGGTATGTGCTTTGGGGAATCTGTACAGGTCGCGTATAAAGACAACGCTTTGAATCGGATTCTTCCTTTTTCGCTTGTCGCTTTGAAAAATAAAAAAAAAGATATATATATATATATATATAAGTATAACTATATCTCAGAGAGTAAATTGTTTTTTGCTTCACATCGTATCTTCTTCTTCTTCTTCTTTGTGCTTACTAGGGAGATATCAGGGTTGAATCTTTTTTTTTCGAATCGCGTTTATAGTGTATATACATAAAAAAAGCAAGCGAAAAATTTTCATCCGTCATTTCTTTTTCTTATCCGCAATAAATGAGCTGTACACATATACAAACCTTCTTCTTTTTCTTTTTTCTTCTCGATATACCTTGAAAGCTTGAAACAGCAAAGATTCAAAATATATATATATATATATATATACCATGTTTTTTCACACGCGACTTCACATCATGACATTCTAATCCTCATTCCACTTTCTCTCACTCGACAGACTAGCACTTTTCGATCTTTTTTTTCTTTTTTTTTTAAATCTTGTATGTACGTACCCTCGAAAAAAGCTTGACAAGCATCTACATACATACATGTATGTTTACCGTCAAGATAAACCAAATCTAAAGCTTTTTTTTTTTTATTCAACCCCCTTACATATTTTCTTATACATACACAGAGAAAATATAATCGTATACCTCAAAAACCAGAGTGTAAAAAATGAAAAAAAGAAAAGTAAAGAAATATTCTTTCTTTTTTTTTTATATATAAAAACCATTAGCGAAACAGTAAAAATTTCGTATATCCATACCCAAAAAAATAGAATCATCCTCTTCTTAATGTCTACAGGATGATTTAACAGTTTTAAACTTATATATATCGAAAAAGCTATATACCAAACAAATGTATACCCAACAATAACATACAATAAAACAAAATAAAAAAAAATAAATAAAAGAAACAAACGAAAGAATAGATCGTTTTTGAAATTTAATATCGCGAGCGAGCGAACAGCAGGGAATAATATAAAGCTATATTTTTACGATCGCTTTTCTAACTCTCACCCTCTCTCTCTTTTTCTCTATCTCTCTTGACTTTCTTTCTCTTCTGAATAGTAGTTCACATATACTTTTTATCTCTTACTTCCCTTATATAAGTAGGATATGTGTCCAAAATCCAGTGTATAGTTTCTACAACTGAGTAGTGTGTAACGCTATTTTTGGGGTGTCTCAAAAAGCGAAAGAGAGAAAGAGAAAGAAAAGCCATTACCCTTGTAAGGAATGCGCCGCTTGATGCTTTTAGAGTCAATTACTGTGATGAGAATGGGAGAACCACGTACGTGTATATGTGTATGTGTGTATGTGTGTGAATTTGGGTTCGTACGTATGTATAAGTAAAGGGATTTTACGGGGAGGGGCTTTTCTTTCTGGCTTTGGAAAAAATTATTATAGGCTTTTATATATATACGAGAGAAGCCGCTTTATTTAATTGAAAGCGAATTGGAAATTTTTATACGAGTATAATATGACGATATTTTTGTAAGCTTCTTATACAATTTTTTTTTTTTTTATTATTATATTTTATTATTTTTGTTTGAAAAAAAGAAAAATAAGGGTTGGTATAATTGTTTATGAATATAAAAATAAAATCGTTGAATTTTATTGAATGTACTTGTTGGATATTGACGTGAGTTATTACGTATGGATTGGATTAAAATATGATGCAGTTTAATTGTTTTTTATACGTGTGATTGTAATTCGTTTATTGAAATGCATATATATACGCGTTTATGACGTAATATTCAAACGTATGAAATTTTTATTATTATCAATTATAACAATTATACGTAAAACCACAATTTTTATTTTATTTATTGAAAATATAAATTGTTTTTTAAACTCGTTTAAAAAAATCAATTTTAAAAGTAATTTTATTTTAATTATAAAATTTTATAATTGTTATTAAAATTGATTGACACATATTTTTTATTTTAAGCTTGTTAATTTTAATGAATTTCACAAAAAATAACAAAAATTTTAGCATTCCATCACCTCTTTAATTTCGCTACTATATTAGTCATTTAATTCTTAATAAACACGAGAAATACATTAACACTAATCAAACAATTCAATTAAGCTTCAACGAAAAAAAGCATTTTTATTTCGATCATTTCCAGTTAAGCATTTTATATTATATAGAATAAGAACAAAAAAAAAAAAAAAAATGACCTAGCAAAAAAAAAATAACTATATCAATATAAGAACATCAATTTTATTTCTCTTTTTCCATATACACACCTGGGTATTTCCCATCACCGGAAAAAAATAATAATAATAAAATATACCTCTGCCACGTGCCAACTTCACTTTCTCCCTCCTTCCTCCAAAAAAATGAAAAAAAAAATAAAAGAAACCCATTCACTCTTTTCCACTAATATAAAACAAAAAGAAGAAAATATAATAAAAATAGCAATAAAAAAAAATCTATGAATGCCAGAATCGCGAAAAAAAATAATAATAAAAGAAAATATACACTGCAGCTGCACGTACCTACTATATTACAGTAAACAAACTCGTCGTCTTTTATACGCGATATGTATATATAACTTTCCGCACGTGCGACTATAAGGGTCGCCGGATCGTGCAATGTATATATATGTAACCGTAACGGATCGAAATAATAGAGCTTGCAAGTAGAGCTTGCAACGAAAAATAAATAAGAAATTTATAAATTCTATGTACTCACCAGCTTCTGTATATTATATTCTGGATATTGCTTAATCCAGCGTCTAATTGCCAATGGTAACCAGCTTCAACCCGTAAAGCTTCAGCCTACATTGAATAAACGACTCCTTAATAAACTAGACGAAATTAAAAATCAAAGCTGCTAAAAAAAACCCCCCGGTGTTTCCTTTCACATGGCCACTTAAGGCACACATGAAAAAAAAAATCCAATACTATATATCATCCACAGTTCGTCGTATTATTATTATTATTTAAAATCAAAACAGTAAATATTATCTGTAAACATAAACGCGGGCGCCCGGCGCCTCAGACCTCTCGATTCCGACTGAAGCGCGTGCTGTGACGACCGGTGTGGTGTATATACTGTGCGGTGCGGTACGGCAACGATGACGACGACTACGACGGCGTCGTCGTCGATGCGCCTCCTCCCTATACACGAAAGCCTCTTTCCGCGCAGCAGCAGCAGCAGTAGCAGTATAGCAGCAGCCCTACGCTATACTTACACACTATATCATTTCGACCTATCTCCTCCCTGAGGCAAGCTTTCTCTCTCGACTCCTACTTAGAGTGGGGATTTTTGACTGTGTATCTATCTGTATTTTAGTTTTGTCATATGAGTATGGAATTACGAGTTTTTCGCAATATCAACTTTTTATTTTGTATTTTGTGTTGTTTTTTTTTAGTTGAATTTTTTTTTTTACGAATTTGGAGAAAGGAATAATATGCATGCGTTGATTCTTTTTTTTTTTTAATTATTTAAAGGGGAAAGATGATAATGATAGAATTCACATTGGAATTTAAAGTGGCGATTTAATTATTCGAGGGTTAAACTGGGTCTCGGTACGTATTTGCACTTTTATCAGAATAAAAGAGGAGGAGAAGGAGAAGAAGGGTAAATTTGCTTTTTGGACAGAAATTCGGTTTAGCGAATATAGCGAAGAGAAATTCTAAACTGATTTGATTTTTGACCTTATTTGACTAATTTAGTTAACAGAAAATTTTCCACAATTTTGGATGTATGCTTGAGGATATAGCAAAGTTTAGCGTATATAGGAAATATTAATTATAAAGCTAATTTTAAATTTTCTACATATGAGTTTGTAAATACATTTATGTTAAATAAAATTTTGTCTTTTTTTTTATAATTATGATAAACTTTTTGTTGTTAAATGAGCTTTGGCTGAGTTCCAGTTTATCTGAAAGCTTATTTTGAAAATAACATGTAATTTCAAGTACATTAAAGGAGGTATTATTGTGTGGCTTTACCTTAACACAAAAAACGAAAGTAGAGAGTTTAATTGAACAATTAGCGAAATACGACTGTCTTCCAAGGTGATTCTAAGAAAGAAGACAAAAAAAAAAAAAAAAAAATACGTAACACAGAGTTGTATAACGTAGAAAAGTAGTAGCGCAGCACGTAATAAGATTTTCAACGAGATAAAAGCTTTAATTATTATAACGGTTTTTTAGTATAACCACCCAGTATGTATATCCTAACAATTAAAAATCTAAAAATAACCGTTATTTTTTATCAAAAGAAAAGGAAAGAAAAAACTAAAACCATCCACTTTTTTTATTTCAAAAGCATAAAAGATAAAAAAGAAGAAAAAAAACAATTTCGTTCTTTTATATTCGCAACCAGTTAAAAAAAAACCAAACTTTCATATACATCTAACTATACCTTTTATCTCTCGTACAACTCTTTATTTCTTTTTTGTTCATCTGTCACAACCTGATCACGCCCATGTTTTTCCATCTCTTTTCTTTCATTTTTTTTGTTGTTGTGTATCGATAAAGCAAACCTCTCATATAACCAATTCAACTTGGTATTTGTCAGAAACCCCGAAAGCAAAGCAAAACCAAGAGGAAAGGTATAGGGAGAAATATACATTGAGCAAAATAAAAAGCAATGCTTTTGCGTAAAATATATATAGAAAACGAAGTGAGAGAGAGAGAGAGAGAATGACGTAGGAGATGTCTATGTATACGCGGAAGCAAATCTACCGCATGACCGAACATACAAACACAAAATGCTTGCCAAAGAATTAGTGTACATACATATACAACGTTGGACTAGAGACGGTATAACAACAAAAGAGAAAGAGAGAGAGAGAGAGAGAGAGAAAGTTAGTATTGCGCGCCGGACCATATCCTTACCTTATCTACTTAAAACTTATAACTTCCCCCCCCCCCTTTCTCTCTTTCTCCTGTAACTACTGCTACTGGTATTGCTGTCTTGAAATCTTATTGCATCCTGCTGTTGCTGCTACTGCTCCAGCTTAATTATAATGCTAAGCTAATGGTATACATATAAACAGTTTAAAATGGAAACATATAACTTTCCACGAGTATTTCTACTACTACTTACTACTTACTACTACGACGACGTTCGATGTTTAACGAAATGGAAATTAATTATTCAAACTCAGTGAATTATTGATATTAGTTTTTATTACCTATATACGTTTGGAAAAAATAAATATTATGATTGTGATTTAACAAAAGTTACGTATTTATTGGTATATTTAGTCAAATGTAAAAATTTATTTTCATTAAAGGAAAAGTAATTTTTTGTATACGTAGAAAAATAATTAGGGTAAGTGTATCTTTTAGGATAAATTTATAAAGGAACGTTACACTAATTTTTTGCAAATGACATACGGGTAATTAGCTCTTTGTTTGTATAAATTCCTAGTTTGTTCAATACTACCACCACCACCATCACGTACCACTTTATTTTCTATCGTTCGAATAATCCTAATTGTGGGATTCCCTGATATAAATATTGTAGATATACCTACTATACATGACGTTGCTAAACTTCGCAGAAATTACACGTGTTATGGTATCACGATATTATATTTGTTAGATATTACATTGAAATAAAAAAAAAAAAAAAATTATGATTACGATGATTATGCTAAATTACGTAACAATTACTCTTACTTTTTCATTTTCCATATAACTACCTATATTCTTAAAATTTTGTTAAATTCATATTAAACACGCATATTACAATTCTGTATAAAAGCTTAAATCGATTTCTAAACTATACATAATCGTAAAATTTGAACTCTTTATATACAATATTAAGTTTCTACATCCACAAGAAGTCTCCTTATATCACATTCTTCTACTATAGATGCTTTATTCCGAGGAAATATTCTCTCCAGTTAGTAGTAGTAGTAGTAGTAGCAGCACTCGTAAATTCAAACCTCTCGAATTCTAACCGAATAGTTTGAGAAATTTAGCTAGAGATAAAGAGATTCCGAAGAGAATCGATTCCAAATGAATATAGACTGGAATCTGTGATGACACTTTTTTTTTTGTTTTATAGTTCGTTGAACTATATAGGTCATATGTTTTTATGTATATGGAACAATGTTGTTATACATTTATATCTTATAAAAAAAAATATTTTTTTTTTCATGAGATTGATGATACCTAATTATTATTATTCGTAGAAAATTCGTATATTATAACGAAATATATGAAATTTAATTAAAAGCACTAATTAATATGTAATTAGTAAATACAAAGAAACAAAAAAGTAAAAAAACGTAATTATCCGTTGACCGCTTATACATTAGTTGGAAAAAGGAGTAATAAGCACAAATTAGCTGTGTAAATTAGTTTTGCGTAAAATTAATAACACAAAGTATCTCTATATGATATAAAAGTAAATGTTCAAGTACTTATGATTAATATTCTTTTTTAAATTTTAAAAGCTTATACGATGTGCATTATTAATAAAGTCTATTACACTTTAATAGTATGTTATTAATGAATTCTTTTAATTTTTCTTTTTTATAAACTATAACTTTTTATATTTGTTCATTCAGGTTACTCAACCATTTCCTCTTTTAAAAAGTTACCATTTATATATCTATATCAGAACTATTTGTTCGAATTACGTAGAATATACGTTATCAAATACATATATCTACAACATCCGGTATAAAAAAAAGCTCAATTTTTTTTTTATCTTACTGATACGATTAGAAAATAAAAATTTTATCAGATTACTAAAATCGAAAGCTTAGATAAATTATAAAGCTTACGTTATCTAGTTTTGATAACTTGTTTTTTTGGCAACTATGAAGCAAAATTTTAGAAACTCAATTTTAAAGTATTCTTTGTTTGTGCAGTATAGTAGATGATATATATATATATATATATATATATATATATATATATATATATATATATATATAAGTATAAGAAAAGACTATTTGACTACTACACTGTTCGCGCTCTACCCCTA
>JAPYZE010003252.1:0-13486 GCA_030522805.1 Leptomastidea abnormis | reverse complement strand
TGTATGTATGTATGTATGTGTATGTATATATGTATATGTAAACTTGGTAAGGTAATTGTCGGTAGCCTTCGAGGTAATAACGGTAGTCCTACAAAAAAGTTTTAATGTTAAAAGTTTAACTAGTTTTATTAAAAGACTTTTTGGGATATCAACAATGCAGAGTTCGAAAGGAAGGATTTCGTGATACGACATGACTGTGGGATGCATTAGGTGAAACATATAAGACGCGAGTTTTCCAATTGTTAGGCGATTCATTTACTTTACACATACAAGAGCCTGAATTCGGCAAATTGTGTGATGTAGCTTTCAAGCAGTTTCGTATATTAAAAAAAAAATTAATGCTTATTCGAAATTAAAGCAAAATTATGCTCAAGTTATTGAGGAGCATTTAAAAGATGACGGATGAATAAGAATCCAATTTATTACTCATTTCATAGAGCAGTTTATCGGACATCGTGGCACTCCTGCTGAAATCTAATCCGCTCATAGTAGTAATTTTGCGGGATCAAATAATAAATTAAGAGAATGATATGTATTATTAATATCCGATTAAATTAAAGATCAAGTCTATAATAAAACTTTCAAAAAAAGAGAAAATAAATAAATAAAAATATATATATATATATATAAATAAAAAATTGGCGGTTGGTTCCCCCTCTATCTTCTTACTTTGGAGGGTTGTGGAAGTCAGCCGTCAAATCATGTAAATTTCATATAAAAGGGCAATGGGGAATGATTTAGATACCTTTGAAGAATTAACCACTTTGGCAGTACAAATAGAGGTTATGATGAATTCACGTCCGTTATTTTCAATTTAAACTGACCAACGATCCTATTGCTATTACTCCCGAATATTTTTTAACTGGTTGTGCTCTGCTGTCCTGCCTAAGAAAAATAAACACTCTGTTTCAGCTAATCGTCTCACTCACTGGGAAGCCATGGATAAAACCAAACAAAGAATATGAGATCGCTGGACTACATATTTTTTAACGAATTAAAGACGAGACAAAGATGGAAAGGAATCTTTTGATAATGTAAAAAAGAATGTCACTATAACCTTTTTACTAGATAAGAATGTACCAAGGAAGCGCTGTAAGGTGGGTTGAGTGGAGGAGTTGCATCCTGGCAAGGACGGAATTGTAAGAGTGGTTGCGGTCAAAATTCGACAAGGCTCATATAGAAGAAATTTTAAATATATTTAATGAGTTTGTTAAAAAAAAAAAAAACACAACGTAGGGAATAATATTTATAATAATTTATGTATTTGCTCGCTTTTCCTCGCAACGGGGGAGTATGTACGATCGATTTACTTAAATAACTATATGTATATGTAATATTTAGGCCACTCTGATCAGTAAGCAAAGAGACTCGCTAACATAATAATTTCTTATATGAAAAACATTTAAAATAAGCGCCTATGAAGGGCCAACTATTGGCGAAAAGCCTATATATATATATATATATATATATATACATATTACTCGCTCTTTCTCTTGACGTTGGCGCTCTAGTAGTGCGGGGAGAGAGAGAGCACAAATTAATCAGTCTGCGCAGCGCAACGATAGAGCTCACAACTCTTCGTTGTTTTATTATTTATTTTATTATAAAAACGCGTGCACGTGCCCGGCAAATAATAGCTATTTGCTAGCCGGATATTACTGTTTATTTAACAGTTTATTATTATATTGTTTATTACCAATTATTGGTAGCCTATTTGGCTGTATATATTTTAAATAGAAGATATACTCTTATATTATTTACCAATTGTTGGTTGCCTATTTGGCTATAATTATTTTATATATAAAGAGTATATTTTTATATTGTTTACCAATTGTTGGTTGCCTATTTGGTTATATTTATTTTATATAAAGGCGGACGCGCCTATTAATAAATAATTATTTCTAAATTTTATACAGTGAGTGGTCTCTTTGTGTTAATTTTTTAAATCTAAATAAAGCGCTATTGTTTCATTTTATAAAGTCATTTAGAGAAAGAAATAAAGTGTTGTGCTATTTTGCATTAAATATCAAACTCCAAATATAGTGTTCTTATTGCAAACACCAATCTTTATGTAACAAAATATATATAAAACTAACCACGAGGCTCGACCATAAGGAACGGTCTTTTCGACTAACCACATAAGCCAAGAAAAGAAAGAACAACCAAACAACTATAGATACAACACCCAAAACCAGAGTCTTACCAGAGAGAACTGCAAGGACCAACAGACCCACATAGGGACACTTAAGGGTTACCAGTAGACCACAAGACACGAGTAATCGGATGAAAAAGAAGAATGGTCAAAAGCAATCAAAGAAGAATAGAATTTCATGCACAAAAATCAATTTTGGGAAATAATTAATAAACCTAAGATGGAGAAGAATCAGAAGAAAATACAAGTCATTGATTCTAGATGGATATTTAAAAAGAAAATAAATGAAGAAGGCAAGATCATCCACAAAGCTAGACTGGTCATTAGAGGTTTCAAAGACCGAAATGAGTACGATTTAAAGGAGAAGTATGCTCCGGTATCCAGATTACCAGTTATCAAAGCAGCTCTAGCTGTAATTAATAATTATAACTTAGACGTATGTCAAGAGGATGTAAAAGTAGCTTTTCTACATGGTACACTTGAAGATGACATATACATGGAGATACCAGAAGGAGTTGCAATCAACTCAGGAGACAAAAGCAACAAAGTTTGTAAACTCAAGAAAGCCTTGTACGGATTGAGGATAAGCCTAAAAAGCTGGAATTAGAGATTCACAGAAGAAGCATCAAAACTTGGATTGGGAAAAGACATCGACGAACCTTGCCTATTCACTTGGCGTAAAAACAGTCAAATGGTGATACTGGTTCTGTACGTCGACGACATCTTGCTGGCTAGCAACATCCCAAATAAAATCACAGAAATTAAAGACAAGCTCTGTGAAGTATTTCAGATGAAGGACTTAAGAGAATCAAAACATTACCTCGGCATGAAAATAGTCAGAGACAGAAGTCAGAAAATCAGGAAACTGGATCAAGAAGAATACATTGAAAAGATACTTGAAAGGGTTCAATATGTTTGATTGTAAACCCCAAAAGTCACCTATGGTGACCAGACAAGTCAAAAACAGAAATCTGAAAAACATGGAGACCAGCGAAGCAGAAGTAGCGCAGCGGACTAAAGCTATAGGAAACTTGTTATAATTGGCTGGAACGACTCGGCCCGATATTTCGTTTGCTGTGGATTTTCTCTTAAAAAGACAGATAAACCCTTCAAAAGATGATTGGAGTGACGTTAAAAGGATACTAAGATATCGTAAAGGAACAGCAGAAGTTGGACTAATATTCAGAGGAAAAGAAGAAGACATGAAAGCGTTGACAGACACAAGCTTCAGAGATCAAGATGATTCAATAACTACTGGAGGCATAATAATCAAGCTGTTTGGAGATACAGTATTCTGGAGAAGCTACAAGCAAACTTATGTAGCCCTGTCAACATGCTCTGCTGAATATTTGGCTATAAGCAACGCGTGCCAAGAGATGATATCCTTGAATAAAGCTGTTAGAAACATGACAGGATAATGTATCCTGTTACGATCAGATGTGAAAACTTGTCAGCAGTCAAAAACACTCAGATGGACGGATGTCACAAACTCAAGAGCTTAGGTGACGAATTACAAGACACTCAGAAGCATTTAGCTGAAGAGAAAAGACAGGCACTAAAAGCCCTATGACGCAAACTCATGGAGATTTTGTCAATGCGTGTGTGTTAGAAGAGAAAGTCAGAGTAGAATGGATTTCTACCTCAGAGAATGAAGCAGATACAATGACTAAATTTTCATCAGAAGACACACACCACTACCTCAGAGATAAAATTTTAAACATTTAATATAACTTGTAAAATATAAAATCTAATCTTTTTATTCCTTTTTGATACAGAAGACCAAGACGAAACTGAGGAAGAAAACAATGAGTCCACCTCTGAATAGTCGAAAATTCAGACGCCTTTCCTCTAGCAGCAGTAAAATCAGAGATGCCAGCTGGTGAACCAAAAGCTTCCAAAGGGAAAGAGTGTCAAGGTAAAGAAATCTTTGCTTGCGTTTGGCACCCTTGCCGCTATCTCTCGAGATCTGCGCGCTGCGGGAGTCAGCACGCATACCCTTCGCCACCGCCGCTTTCCTCAGCATCGACGACGGCCGCCGCGCCGCACTCGCTCTCTCTGCCTTTGGACGCAGCCGAGTACGGACGCTTACAACTGCAGCCTATATAGATTTTACCGCTTTTAGATTCAAAGTCGTACTTACAATTAGACGCTTTAGTTTGTTTCGTATTGACAGACGCACCTTCAGAGTACTTATTATTCATTAAAGAATAATCTCAATATACTTCTGGTGTTTTTATTTCGCGCTAAACCATGCAATCTGACAAAAATTAAACTTGCCTAAAATTTATATTTACTTATTAATGTGGCTTCACTATTACACTCTTGCAAAATATTAACAATGTACAAAAATATTTGCACATTTGTCAGAACGAATGCAACCTACATGAAAAGGATAAAAATTAACAAAATTAGTTTTTATACGAATAGTGAACAAAGTTAAATCTTTTCACACAGCTTTCTCATAAATATGTGCGTAACATGAACAATGTAGGAATCTTTTTACCTATTTATTGATATATACTGGCTTTTTGCAACAATCTAATAGTTTTACTTCGAATGATCATCTTTCAATGATAAAAAAATTTTAAACGCTTTTTTTTTAACTTGATACACCATTTTGAAGATTTCCGGAACTTTTTCACAGAGAAATGTAATTTTTGGAATTATATATTTCGGTTTTTATAATTTTCGAAAATTATAATTTCAGTTTTTACAGTTTTCGGAATTTTGTACTTCGGTTTTTCAAATTTTCGGATTTTGTATTTCGGTTTTTCAAATTTTCGGAATTTTGTATTTCGGTTTTTTAATTTTCGGAATTTTGTATTTCGGTTTTTTTAATTTTCGGTATTTTTAACTTCTGATTTTTCATTTTTCTGTATAATGTTTTTAGATATTTAGAAATTCTTATAAATATTATTCGATTTTTCATTATTCTAAATTAAGTATTTTAAAATTAGTGGCGACGATGACGCGTGGTCGGTCACCGTGTCTATATAGTCATAGCGTGATCGCTATACGCATGATATTTGCAGTGCGTCGACTACGATGACGCGTGATTGTGATCGATCGCGATCTCGTCGTGTAACGTTAGTGATGATTTTATTGACTCTTTATGTTTTTAGGAAATTGAATTGTGATCGATTAAAGGGAGAGCACGTTAATGTACTAAATTATTACAATGGAAATATTTTTAAAAATTTAATATTTTTTCATAATTTGCATTCCTGTAAATTGTTAAAGACTTTTTTTTATTGAATATTTTATGTAAAGGTGCTATTAAAGTACCTAGTATTCGTATAATAAGTTATTGTAGATTCAATTGTTTATTTTAACACAGAATTGTATAGTTTATTTAATAAATAAATAAAAAGCTTCTAAGAGTAAAATTATAAATATAGTTTATAATTTCTGTTCAATTACGTTTAGACTTCGTAAAATACCCGTACAAGAATATTAAAAAAATTTTAAGATTTTATTCATACATTTTGTTTCATTTTCGATACGTTAAATAAAATATTAAAATAATTTTACATTCTAATAATGAAATAATTTCAATATTGTCGTGTTTGTATAAATTTTAATAAATCCCGTATTGTTTTTACTTTGTACATAAGATTGAATTGTTTATTTTAATACAGTATTGAATAGTATTTCATAAATTCTTGCATTATCAAAAAGCTTTTAAATGTTATATAAAAATAAATTTTTTATTCGTAGTTCATACATTTGACTTCTTATAATATTATTAAAGAGCTATTGTATTCTATTGTTGTTGAAAGAATATACATATGTATTAAAACATATATTATCATCGTATTAATTAATGATAAAATATAAAAAAATTCATAAGTGTATCATTAAATAAATAAAAAATTCAGATTTAATTATTGTTAATGTTGTTGCACTGGATTAATTTTTGAAAAAATACGTGTTAAAAATCTTATATAATACTTTTTTAATCATTTTTAGATACGTTATGATACATTTAAATATCTTAAGGATCTTAATAAAGATTTTTTTTTCATATTTTATAGTTTTTGTAATGTAGATTGCATATATCTTGTTCTATTTTATAATGTTAGTTTATTCTTAATTCGACTTCTTTTATTATCTTTAAAAGATTATTATCTTGCATAGGTTAATGCACGTGCATACTTAAGATAAGAAGGAACAGTTAAAAAAAATTGCATTTTTAGATTATGCACTGGATTTAATTGTTGATTGAATCTAGTGCATGCAATGTAAGTTGATTAAAGAGTAATATTAAAATTTCTTGTGGTAATTGTAGTTTCATACAGTAAAATGGTTGATATTTGTAAAAGCTTTTGTGTAAAATTAAAGTTTAAGAATTTAGAAACTCTTATATCGTAAATTGTTTTTATTATTAATAAATATTTTTTAATATACATAGACATTTTAAGGATTATAAAAAAAAACTTCCTATATTCTTGTTTTTTCTTATAATGTTGCTTTTTTAAAGATATTATATAATATACCGAAATCATTTTAAAAATTTAATATTTTTTTTATTTATTATTTACATTTGTGTAAATTGTTCTAGTCTTTTATTTCATTAAATATTTAATTAAAAAGTAGTAATTAAAGAAGTATTTGTATAAGGTTATATTGTAGATTTAAATGTTCTTTTTAAGGCCGTATTGAATAGTTTATTTAATATTTAAATGGAAATTTTTTAAAGGTTATATAGTATAAATATAGTTGATAATTCCAGTTCATTTACGTTGAGACATTGTTTAATATCTGTTAAAGAATGTGTAATTTATGTTTAAGATCTTATATCATAGTTTTTTTCCATTTTTAAATAATATTTAAATACTTTAAGATTCTGATAGGAAATAATTTTGATATTACCGCGGTTCTATTTATTTTTATGATCTCATATTGTTTAATTCTCAAGTAAAGAGCAGAATTTAAAGCGGTAATCGCATTACTACGTTGTACGTCAGATTATATTTTTTATTTTAATACAGTGTTTAATAGCTTATTGTAAAAATTCTTGAGTGAATAAAAAGTTTTTCAATGGTATATATTAAATAAATTTTATTAAAGTAAGTCATGCATATATATCTTTGTGTAATATTTGAAAAGGGGGTGTTATGTATAATTCATGAGGGATGGGGTTCTTGGTTTCGGGTGTGCTCGGATAAACAAATGCAGAAAAGTATGGGTACTAGTATTTATTCAGATATTTATACGAGAGCCGTATCCTTTAGACCTACTCCGGCGACCGACCGATTCATTCTCTCCTTTACCAACTCTGACTTACTCCTACAAGTCAACTCCCCTGAAGCTCTGCTCGCGCGCAAAATTCTACCGACTGCTCTCTTTCTCTCTTCTTCTTCTTCTTCTTCGCTTATGTTGGCACTAGCGAGCTGTACGGCCATTAACTGATCTTTTTCTCTCATCCTTTCATTCATCTGGAGGGTGGCCAGGGCCGTGCCAAGCGTGCAATAGCTGAGCTATCGTACGTGACACTTCCGAGACTCCTCCTCGGCGTCCTCGTCGATTTAAAATTTTTTTTCTCGTACATGCATTCATTCTCTTTCTTTTTTCTTTTCAAAATTTTTGCAAGTGTGTGTAAGTGTGTGATGTTGTCTGTGTTATGAAAAGTGATTCTATTCAAATAAACGTGTTCTTTTTCTTTCTGTGTATACAAATCTTTTTTTTTTTTTTGACGGATCTTGTGTCTTAATAATATAAAACCTTATCGTTTAATTTTAATCTTAATTACAATTAACATTTCTTTTTTCTTATTTCAATTTTATGTTATTTTCCACTTACAACTAATTTATTAACTTAATATTAACTAAATTAACACTCTTTTTTTTGTTTTAATTTCATATATATTTTTTACTTATAGTCTTTAAAATAGTCTTATTTTTTGTTCTTAGCTTATTAATATTAAAATAATCCTTATTAACTAACACTTTTTTTTTATTTTTACATATTTTTCTTTTGCACTTATTGAAATTAAATTGTTCTTATGACTATTTAAATTTAGCACTTTTTTGTTTCACTCATTCACTCCCACCATCTTCTATAATGTCTATCTTCGCGGTTAGGACAATTTGCCTTTGTATACCCCTCCAAACCGCACGAGTAGCAAAACAAATCCTTTCTTATTTCCGACGTATGTTTTTTCCTATGCCAAGATTTTCTTCCATTTTCCGTCTTAATTTCGCAATTTCTCCAGCTTCTTTCAATTTCTTATCCTCTTCCTCTTTTATCTTTATCACTTGCCTTCTTTTTATTACCTCCTGCCTTTTCTCGTTCAACTGTATGCACTTAACTCTTAACGAAAATTAAAAATTTTCTGCCGCTTCAATGAAGGCATCTATCAACACGTCCGCTTTACTCGTTTCGTCCCTCGCTGTACTCTGCTTGTAACTCTCAGCTTCCTTGCTAATTTTTCTGATAAAGTTTGTTGCCTTTCCTATCCTTTTTGCAATGCCTTTTTTTCTCCTCCTTTCTTCTGTTAACGAACTTGCTTCTTCTTCTTTGTTGTCTTCTCCTTCTTTCCCATAGATTTCTCCTTCTTTCCCCTCGTTTTCTCCTTCTTCTCCATCGTTTTCTCCTTCTGATGACAACTCAGAGGGTGGATCTTCTGACGGTGATCCTATACTACCCTCCGTACTTTTACTGCTTACGCTTATCACTTCCTCGTCAAATCTGCTACACTTTTCTACCAGTTCTTCTTGGCTCTGGCTCTGTGCCTTCTTTTGCCTACTCTCGTGTGTTCTTTTTCTGGCTTCCATTTCTTTTCTTTACTAATTTTCTCTTGCTGCTTCTCACTAGTCTTACACTGTTCTCATTCACCTTTTCTTCTTTCTTTATGTTAAAATTTCCCCAATTCGACGCAATCTTTTTATCCACTATATCTCTCACCGCACGTATATGTTCTCCGCTCTTGCGTCAATTTCGGACTGACGCACCGTACCAATCTTTCTTTGATACAGTATAACCGCTCATTGTTTATCTTATTTTTTTCTTTCTCCTAATGGTTTGTTTTTGTTTCTTGGTCATATCAGATTAGACGCTTATACTCTACATGGATAGCGTCGGACGCTCTACTCTAAAAGCTACGTGCTCTTACCTTAATTATACCGTCCTTTCCTTTTTATTTCCTACTGTATTACATACCCTAATTAAACACTTAATATTAAAATATTTAATTCTAAAAAGACGCTAGTATAGAACTCTAATTTTACTCT
Organism: Leptomastidea abnormis; assembly: GCA_030522805.1. NCBI lineage: Eukaryota > Metazoa > Arthropoda > Insecta > Hymenoptera > Encyrtidae > Leptomastidea > Leptomastidea abnormis. Next base: position 4,102 of record JAPYZE010003252.1, on the reverse strand, counting down.
ATACATTAAAAATGATTTAAGTCTATACTCTTCTATTATTATTACTCTTTTTTTTATTTTTATATAATAATTTTCATTACATACTTTTGTTTTCCTTGTTTGTTTTTATAATAAAAATGACAGACAAACTATGGTTACAAAAATGATTTATTTATTGTTATTATTATATTATTTTGAATGCATTCTTAAAATTACTTATACAATGAGGGTATTAAACAATAATTTCGTGATCTTATTAACATACTAATTATTAATGGTACTGATCTTTTTTTTCTCTTTTTTTTATTCAGTTAAATTAAAATATGTATACCTAATTCTTAATAGTAAAAACACTTATAATTGTTAGTAAACTTTAATTTTTTTTTCTGAAACGTTGGTGATATGCTATCTGAAATAAATTTGTTTAAAAATTGCTGTATAAATCTATTGCTGTATGTATGTTGGTTTCGTGTTGCACTACAGTCAGTCATTTTATGGCTCTGTTGACAAAAATAAAAAGTAAAAAATAAGGAAGTTCCCTACCTTACAAAGAGGTTTTTCTATTTCTAAAAGCGTCATAATCTTATCCCCGTTCTCCAATATAAACTCATTAAATAAGCCTATATTTTTATTTATAATTCTAAACCTATGCTATTTATCTTATAACCTATTTCTAATAATTTTATTTATTTTAATTTTAAAAAACGTTCTATTTTCCTATTTGTGATTCTAGACTTACTTTTTGTTTATTGGTGCTTTTTCCCGTATTTCCTATCCCAGCGATTCGGGCAAGTTGCTCTCGTGTAATTAACTCTTTCGCACGAGTAACAATATTTATCCGTTCCTGGTATATATCCCTTTTTCCTGAATATTTCCTCTTTAGTCCCTCTTCTCTCTTTCATCATTTCTCTCGCTTCTTGCAGAATCTTTTTCTCTTCTCGTCTTATTTCTTCTAATCTCTCTAACTTAGTCTCTTCGTCTTCGGCTTTTCTTTTTGCCTCCACTAAGTTTCGTTCCTTTGTTGTTCAACTAAATACGAAAATATCATGAACTTCTATAACAGCTTGCAATATAATATCGTTCATCCCCTTATCCTGCGGTTGCATCTGTCCTTTTTCTTTCATCAAACTCTTTGCTGCCTTAATGCTTTTTGTTAGCTTCTCTCGATCTACTTCGATTATTCCAAATAATCTCTCTTCTTCGTCGTCCTCCTCCGATTTTTTCTCTTGTTCTTGTTCCTCTTCCGATGTTTCTTCTTGTTCGTTTGATCCTTCTTCTTTATCCTGCAATTGTCTTTTCTTCTTACTATATTTCATTTTTTTTTCTTATGGTTCATTATTCTGATTCTTTTCTATTATTTTTACTTGTTCTAGTTTCTCTTCTACCAATGCTATGGTATTCTGGTGGTGACTCTTCCTTGTGATCGGCATTCTCTTTTTTTTCGCTTATTTACTCACTTTTCACTATATTTTTTTATTTTATTAATTTCCACTATCCTGAAGTTGTCCTTCACTTTTTTTTCTAAAATCACTTTAATTTGCGCACTCCTTTCTTTTTCACTGTCGGACGTGTTACTTGTTCTCACACTGCGCACCTATCCAGGACTGATAATGCGATCGGCCCTTTCTCTTAGGATAGAGAGAGCAACAAGTATTTTTGAAGTCTCCCTCCCCTTGTCGGTCCATTGTTTTGTTTTTAAAGAGATTCAATTTTAGTTTCGGTCTTATCTCTTGCGAGTTCGACCGTTGTTCCTGCTTATTATTTCGTTCGCTACTCATACTTGCTCTAACATAATTTGAATATTATTAGAACGAAGTTCTTTATGGCGGGCCATGGGGAGTGAAATTTTAAATAGCGTGAGATTTTAATGTAACACTTGCTCCCAACACTCTTTTTTCCATTTTCTTTCCAAATATTAATCAAATAATCAAATTTAAAAATAAGTTTCTCCTCAATTACTAAAAAAAAAAAGATTCCACCAGGAATTGAACCCTCGACCTCCATAATTGCAGTCAAGCTATTTACCTCTAAGCTATTATGCTTATATAACAGTAGAATATTAATGCGTCTATATTAAGTGTGTTACTCACAACACATCATTTTCTAAAACAATTGCAAATTGTATGATATTACAATGTTTATTTAATTTATAAATAATTAATTTCTATGTGTATATAAGTAATGATTTTTACCGTGCGATAACTTTTGAAGGAATGAATATATTGACTTAAAGTTTTGCACATCTATGTGTTATCATTTATTCAAAAATTGATTAAATTTTCGAGCCGATTGAACTATTTGAAAATATTTTTTATAAAAAAATCATTTTTTTCTTGAAATTACAAAAAATTTTATTTTGAGGAGTTATACATCGTAGTTTTTAGGGTCGCTCTTAACGAATTTCATGTTAAAATTATAATATTTGGCTAATTGAACCTTATTTAGGGTGTTTTTTAATTGAAAATACCTTTTTTTTATTAAAAAATGTTGAGAAATTCGAAAAAAATTAAAAATTGAACTTCTCAATAGCTTACCTCATTTCCCCTTTAACCCTGACTCTTTTAACGACTTCAAATCTGCAGCCTTTACTGAGCTTTTGCGGCGTGATAGGGCTGACTGGGTAACTAGGGCGCAGCGTGAAAGCCTACCTTTACTTTACGATATTTTGTTTGTTCTACACTTAGTAATATTTACTTTAATCTCATTTAAACTATCAAACTTCTATTAGAGAGAGCAATATATTTATCTCTACTTCATTACATTTATATATATATATATATTTTATTTTACTTGTTCTATTGTTATCACACAGTTATTACTTCGCCTGTTTGTTATTGTAATTTTTGAGACAACATTTTTTGTTACTCATCAGCGCTATTCGATATTGTAATAATTTGTAAAACTTTTGTAATTCCTCATGGCCAGATGAGCTACCCCTTGGTCAGAAATCAACAAATCAATCAATCAATTAATCAATCTCTCTCTCTCTCTCTCTCTCTCTCTCTCTCTCTCTCTCTCTGGCGCTGGTGAGTAGCAGCATGTTTTCCTATTGTTCGTACTTACATCATATCTTATAGTGGTATCTTACGTATTTTGAGGATGGATTCTACTGCTGGGGTGGCTGCAGCAGCTCCTTGTGTTCTTTTACTAATAGGCTGATGTGATCTTACTCTATTTGAGCCGCGATTCACATTTTTCCTCCCAGCATAACCTCAAAGTGATATCATCATTTCTTGGCTCTACTTTGCTTGGTCACGTTTTTGGATACCGATACGAATGGTCTCTATATTACCGACCTTCACTTTTCTGCCTGCCAAAACACAGTCTGCTGCTGGATATTTGTAGCTGATGTTTTTGCAGTTAACAAGGAGACAATCAGTCATCATCGTCTATACAATTGCTGAATTTAATGCTACTGCTCACTGCTGATTGTCACTTGCTTCCCTGTTTGCTGCCACATTGATGTCGTACGCTGTGCTGTGCTTGATACCAGCTGCCTGCACCTGCTTTCTGGTGTTTAGCTATAGCTGTCGTCTGCTACTGTTGTACTACTGGCTTCTGTCCTTTGCTGCAACTGGTGTCTAGCTGCTGTGTCCATGCTGTGCTACTACCCACCGATTGTTTGTTCCTGTTCACCACAACTTATTCTACGTACTACATGTTATTAGCTCATTACTGGCTTTTAACTATCTGTATTAAATCGCTATTTTGGTAGGGTTACATGTGCGTACACAACAGCCAAGTAATCACTTTAAGTCTATCCATTGGTTTAGTAGATAAGGCAGTTTAGTGTTTCTTATACTTGTATTTACATTCATAATCTACCTTTTACTTTTTATTCTTCTATTCTGATTAATCATTCAAATATTCCTTTTCTTTTTTTCCTGTAATTTTTGCTATATCTTCTACAATTATGGAATCAATTCAACAATTCTTCAAAACTTTTGAGGACAAACGTGTTGCTGACCAGGCCAGACATCTTCAAATTCTTGATTTGATCCAGACTAGAATCAATGATCATAATGTATCTCTTGATTCATTCCTCGATGAATTACATGAGCATAAATTACAGCTGGAGAAACTCGTCAGTCGTGTTTCAACAATTGAAAATGCTACACCTGTC
>JAPYZE010003251.1:0-16665 GCA_030522805.1 Leptomastidea abnormis | reverse complement strand
TATATACGCAGCATTTATATCGAGATGATAAGTTGTGTGATGTGTATGCGCTAATGAAGCGTTTTGATGGTGAGGAGAGTAAGTAATTTTGCGGAGATTAAGCGTTTGATCTTAAAATGTTTTTAGATAGACTTTTGTGGTTGAGATTAATAAAGTAGATTGGTTCTTTGATTTCTATATTGAGAAGTAAAAGGTGAAATGGTTTAATTAAATTTGAGAATGATTTTATGAAAACTTATGGTATTTACTGTATTTTTTTTTTTTATGAAGATGAATGTTTGTTAAGATTTTATAAAAATAACACACAAACGATATATTGTCCCACGAAAAGTAAGACTATCAATTGCGCTTTTACAAATACTAGCAATTCTTCTAAGTTGTAGCTGTAAAGAAAAACATGCCTTACTACTGTAGTATTAAATACATGCAGAGAGTTTTAGTCTTTGTAACTAATAGTAACTAATAGTCCCTTGTCTGAGATGTTGGTATAATAATAAATAAAAAGTTATTGTAACTTATGATTAATACAGAAACTTAATTAGTAATAAGATTTTATTGAAAAAAAAAATATTAATGTATATAAATTATTAAAGACTTTTTACAAATTGATAAAACTACTACATATTTTTCGAATTTAAAGTATTAAAGTCAATTTTGACACTTCATGCGAGTGTATTTCAGACTAAAACTTGGAAACTTAAAACGATAATCGTCAGAACTCGAACCCATGATTTAATTGGATTACAAAGCCTACGATTATACTAACTTAGTCACTCCAAGTTTTGAAAAATTAACAATGTTTGTCATATAAATCAACATATAACTTATCAATGATTAAATATTGTGTGGTTATAAAACGAATTTCTGATATAATTATATTATTTTTACAAAATAATAATTAAAAATAATAATCATATCATAGATTATTATCGATTTTTTTTATTAAATAATTCTCTAAGTTAATCTAATAAAAATAATAATAAAAAAGCATTAGAAAACATAAAATATAATACTTAAGTTTAAGAACATTAATCCTCCTTGCAATTTCAACTTCCATCACCCTATAACCCACTTGTTTCTAAAAAAAAACAGCTAAAATCTCGTCGTCTCGATCTCATTCGCGAAACTTACGAGAGCGAAACAACTCCTTTGGGAATACAGTAGCTTGTGTACTACGATGTAATCTCTAAGGCCAAGAATCGCGTAACGTCGAAACTTTAGAATAGTATACACGCAACGCGTACGTACGAACGTACATAAATTTTCAAAGACTGATTACTTATATACTGAGCTATTTTAGTCGTTAACAAAAATTTCATCCTTATAAATTAAAGCTTACGTAAATACAAACAAATAGGTACTAAAAGAAAAGAACACCATTAAATAAGTACAATTTTATCTAATAAAGATAAAATAACAAAAAAACTTAAGTAGACACGCATTTAAAGAATTCCAAGACATACTTCACATCTATATAAGACTGACGAAGTAAAGTATAGCTATGTAATATAACTATATATATATAGCTCGCAGAAAACAACAAGAGCTTTCACTTATCTTCACCACTACGACGACGACGACGATACTTGAGCTTTATCTTCTATACACCGCCAGTGCGCAGCCCTTCAGCGTCTTGAACCTATACCTATACAAGTCTTGAACTTTTCCATCCCACGCTCTCATCACTTCAGAAACTCAGTTTCCCGCTTCCCCCTTTTTCTTTTCTTTCTTTTCCTTAAGGCTTCCATATACTCCCTTGTCTTCTTCAACTTTTGAGGCTCTTACACGACTGCGAGGCTTACTTTCTAAGCTTCCTTTTTTTTGGTTTTAGCTATATACTAAAATCTTTTGATCGTGATAGTAAAGGTGGAGTTGGGTGATACCCGTATGTTAGGAAGATGTTTACTGTTGGGTTGCTATGTATAGGAATGTGTGTGTGATGTGTGCGAGGTAAATTTTGAGTGAGATGTAAGTTGGGAATGGATGTTTGTAGTATGACGTTGTAAGATGTTAAATAAGTTGAAGTAAATGAGAATGTTGGATGTTTTGGGTTTTAGCGGTAAAAAATTTTTTTAGTTACTTATAAAGAAATGAATGATTTTGACAATTGTTCAAAACAATGTTTATGATTTATTATAAAAAAAAGTTCTATTTATTGAGCAAATTATGAAGATGAAAAAAAATTATAAATTGTTACCATAAAATTTACAGTTTGTGAAGTTATGCATTCTTAGTTGTAGTTTGTTTCCTTTTCCAAGAAATAAAAAACAGTTTCTTACAAAAAAAACTTCAGTTTTATGTTTATTACCGGTAAACAAAAAAGTAAAAAAGAAAAATAATGTGTTGCCTATAAAAGTTAATAAAAACTTAATATTTCAATAATATTTTTAATAACAAAGTTTTCAGTTTAAGATACATCTGTTACTTAATTTTAAAACTTCCCTAAATATTCTTCTATTTGACTACTATACTTTAAAAATAACAACAATTTAAAAATTGATTACATGTTCATTTAACCTTTGTCATTTTTCAAAAAACATAAGTTTAATATAATTTATACGTACTATAACATAAAAATTTAATATTAAATTCAAAGGCACTTAGAAGAGATCCTACATTTATTCCAGCATCAAACGTTCAAGCTTTACGCTTAAATCACGTTATCTCAACTCTACAGTAAGCCAGTGAATTTATCACACTGCACACTTGAACACACATAAACTCACACTATATAGCAATAGACAATGGAATAATAATAAAAAAACTAGATAATCACGGTCTTTCTCTCTTTTTATCAGTAAATAGCTAAAAATTAAAAATTTAACAAATGCTCGTTAACACGTTATTAATCTGTCTTTTGCATCTACCATATTGTAATATCTTATTATTATGGTACCACAAGTGCGCACTTACGCGAGAGCGTAAAAAAGTACATCTTTTTTTGACCTCGAATTTTCGCTCTTAACACACAAGTTAACGTTTTTTGGTACAGCACAGTGTATCTCGAATATTTTGTAGCCGGATTCTTTTAAACAAAAAAAGGGAAAAAAACTTAGTTGGAGTGTTCTGCTTAAAAAAAATTGTTAATACAAGATTTTATGCTTCATTAAGTAATATAAGTTTTTATTTATTTATTGGAATGAATAAATTTTTTTTATTTGTTAAAACTAAAATTTAATAAATATTGTAAAATTTTCAATAAACATATTACATTGGTACACATATATAGTTATTGTCTATATTAAATCAAAATTAATTTGAAAACAACATATTTTTATAAGTTTGATGTACTTTGATGTAGAGATCAACGAATAACATGAATATGGAGATAAAAATTCTATTTACTTGATACGACATCGTATTTTTTTTATACGCATATATATATATATATATATATATATAATATAAATATGATTTTTCAATATCCAATTTCGAATATCTTTTACAAAATAACTCTACTACATAAATTTTGTATTAAATTGACTTGTTATTAAAAATATATTTTATTACCAAACACTGGTTGAACAAATATTTTTATAGCGTACTTTTATGAACAAAATTTTATAAACCTTCAGATTTATTAAAATATATTGAATTTTAATGAAAAGTAATTTTTGATATTAAAAAAAATAGTATAAGAGATTTTATTAAAAAATGTTTAACAACTGTATATAATTTAAATAACATATTTTAATCATTCAAAGATACTCTTTGAGTTCTTAGGAAGAAAGTAAACAAAACTCAAACGAGTCGAGTAGTTGAAAGTAAAATGGTAAAAGTAAAAGAAGCGAAATATTCAAGAAATAAAAAAGAAAAAATGAAAAAGAAGAAAAAAAAAGGAAAGCAGCCTTTCATTTAAGATAACATTATGTTTCTTGAGAAATTAAAAAACAGGTGAAAAGCTGCGGTCGAGAATATTTAAATATTGCAAAAAAAAAAAGATGAAAGTAGGCGAATTCAAAAGCAAGATTCTTATTGGCTCCTTTCAGTGCAACAGTTTTCAACAAATAAATACACAGTCACTATCAATATATCGAACAAATTTTCAAAATTCACACGACATACCACTTTTGTAGCAGTCAGTTTTTTTTTTGTTGATATTTTGAACCTCATTTTACCCAACGCTTTTTTTCTTGTAAAATCCTTAGCTACGAATGTAAAGTGTACGTCTAAGGACCTGTTCAATCTACACAAGTCGCCCAAAGGCTAAAAAGCCAAGGCTCTTGACAATGTGCACAACTTCTTAAAATTTCCCCCTTTTTTTTACTTTTTCTTCCTCTCGCACTCTTTTACGCTCACTCGCTTTTTACTTTCATCCAACTTTTTCTTCTTTTTTTTTTTTTCTAGCCCACTACTTTTGCTGCCTTACGTTTGTAGGTTTTTCGAAAGCTTGCGGGCTCGTACTGATTTTTCCAGACGTATAAAAGTTTTCTTGCTCTTCAGTAAGGCTTTTTTTTTCAATGTAAGAAAAAGTCGAAATGGTTATTTTTACTGGACATTTTCAACCTTTTCACGTATGTTACAAAAAAAAATTGATGAAAAAAATTTCTAAGTACTGGGTTAGTTTTTTTTATGTTTTAATTAATCAAATAATTTTATTTTTACGTTAACCTGACATTTCTAAGAAAAATCTAAACTGAACCAAAAAATGTCTTTGAACTTTTTAAAATTAAAAGTAACTAGATTTTTTTTTTCAATTTTCCAAGTGACTTCCAGTTAAACTTTTTATTTTTTTCTTCTATTCTTGTACTTCTTTCTACAAAAATTTTTTTGTCCCACAAAAATAAAAAAATAAAAAAAAAATTTTTCAATTCATTTTATTTCACCACAACAACCATAAACATCCCACCACAACTGGATACCCGTCATACACCATCACATCCACCCAAAAAAGAAAAAAAAGGAAAAAATTCTCACTCAATCAGAACTCCAACACACAAAATCCTTAAGCCTCTCCCCCTAAAATCTAGTCCCACACCATATATAAACACCGCGAAGCCAATTTTCCCCAGTCTGCAAGCTTTTCAGTAAAAAGCCTGCAAGCTTGCAAGCTCGTAAATCCTGTAGTCTGTGAGAGCGACTCTATATATATATACGCTCTCGCACGCCTAATTCCCTTTGTCTCGACTGTCGGTGACGCGCCGAAAATCCACCCAGTCTCCTCTATCTCTCTATCTCTCTCTTTCTCTCTCTTTTTCACCCACCACATAATACAGTTGCCATCATGCTATATTCTGGCTGTGAGGTGAGCTTGAAAGCCTCCGAAGTGGATAAGAGCTTCCTCTCTTTTTTTTTTCATCTCTGTTTTTCGTCTCGAACTGCATTTACGATGTTTAAGGTAGTTTTATTAGTTGTTTAGTTTGTAACGCCAGCTTAAGTACTATAAAACACATTTATTACATGCAGCTTTTGTTGTATATGATGAGTTAAAATTTGGTCGTAAACCTTAAGGATGTGTGTATGTTGTTGGAGTAGTAGGGCGTCATGAAATATGATCTATTAGACTTTAAACTTTTGTTAAAACTTGTCATGAAGCTTGTTAATAAAGACAGAAATGACTTGGTAGTAAGTATAATATTACTGTATTCCTTAAATAATTCAAAAGTTATTTTTATTTCGAATATCGTCTTTCGAGCTTTGTTGTTGTTGTTGTTTCTTAACGAAGAAAGTGCGAGAAGTAAATAAAAAGTAATTTAATGTGCGAGTTATTAGCAAAGTTCTTTGGGTCTAACTATATACTTATACATACTATATATACTATATATAGTTGTTTAATTATTGTTGCAAGCTCATAAGCAATTTCTTGAGAAGTTAAGAAAGTCATTAATTAAACGAGTCGAGAAATGTTGTAATTTCATTTGCAAGGATGCTCATTAGATTCACTGTAACATTGTAAGAAAAAAGGAGTGTATTAAAAGTATTTTGAGTGCTTGTAATTATTTTGTAATTTTTAATAAATTTCTTGCAAGAAAAGTTGTAATATTCTTTTTTTTTTTTTACGATGATAGAAATATATTATTTGTGAATAAAATAAAAGTGAATCTGCCCTTATTAGATTTAATCTTGATATAATGATAAATCATGTTTTTAAATTTTAGTATTACAAATATTTTTAATAATTTTAGTAATAATATTTTTAATTATTTGTAATTAATATTAAATAAAAAAGAATTTTTTAATTTTTATTTTCATGTTACGAATTAAATAAATTGCAAATGTTAATTACCGTTCTAAAAGACCCAAATTGCTTAAAAATATTTTTCTAAAATCATTTGTTCTTGTTTAAATAACGAAACACGAATATTTTTCAAAGCTCATATTTATAATACTCCGCTATTAATAAAACGAACGTTCGATATCTTTGCTTGCGCAATGATTTTAATCAAAGATCTTTTTGACGTTTATAGTCGACTTTATTCTTCTGTCAATCGTTTATTTATTAAAGTCAAAACACAATTTTAAAACACAATTTTTTTTTATTGTGACAGCTTCACAAAAATAAGGTTTAAAATAAATTATTTAATCAATCGTACGATTATTATTATTTGATTATTAAAGTTACATAAATCCATAGTTATCTACATGATTGAAATAGTAACTTTTTTATAAAAATGCAAAAGCTTTTTTTACATTTCAATCTCAATGTTATCGGTAAAATCTTCAAAATATCTAAAATTCAAAAACATTCGTTTTTTCATCATCAAGCTTTACAAATCAATATCTCAAAATACTATGTAAAATTCAAAGAAAAGAAAAAGCCTCTTTTCTCCGAATACGAATACGTGTACTATACTTATCATATATTTTTAGAAAGTATACGAGATGTTCTTATATGTGAACTACTATGACAAAAAAAACGATACGTTATCGACCTTATTTCTCCTTAGTCGAACAACAGTATTTTGATTTATATCAACTTCAACGTTTCATTTCACTCCGTTTTTGAAATATTTACCAATATGAGCTTTTATAATGACCATGCGTTAGTATACTATTGTTGTACATGTCCCTTGGTAAAAACTTGTATAACAAAATTGAAGTAAAATTATGCGAATAAAATTTACAGATTTTTCTTCACTTTTTTCGTTAAAATATTAATTAAATATTGTATTTTACATAATTTATCTCCAGACATTAAAGAATGACGTTATAACGATAAGAATAGAACTTTGGAAAATCCGTGAAAAACAATTGATAATAAAATTCATAATATTTTGCATATTTTTAAATGAGAAATTTTTGTAAAGAGTTAAAATTAGCGACTTTTAAATTAAAACTAGAATTAACTACGAAATGAAGGTTAAAAAATATTAATTTTTTGATAAAATATACTAAATTTTTTCTATTGTTTATAATACACAAGATCCAATAATAAAAAATTTATTGTTATTTAAAATGCTTTTTTGTGAACAAAGAAGCTTGCTTAGATCCTATTAAAAAATATATAAAACTTAAATTTTTACAGAAAATATTTAAAAACTTGAAGGTATAATTTAAAATTAATAATGAGTTTTATTTCTGATTTACAGTTTTTCCTAGAAAAAATTTATTTGCAACATATGATGTATTACAACGACAGCTGCGGTAGAACAAACATTTTGCTTTAACATTTGTCATATTTTGACAATATCACGTACAATGTAAATTATCAACAAATAAATTACTTTAAAGAAGCAATTAATCTATTAATCTTAACATAATTTATTATATATTAAAAAAGTGTACCATCTACTAATTCTTAAGTAAATATATATTTCCTTTTTTTTGTAAAAAAATTATTATTTTTTAATAATATAGCAATGGCAATTCAATTAATCATTAATTTTCAATGAAAATAATAAAATTGATATGCAACGAAAATTAATTATATGTTAGATTTTTTATTGACTTTACTGTCATTTACAATGATTTAAATGTTATATTCAAGCTGATTCCATAATTATTTTCATTGACCTTTACTTAACTTTTTTTTACGTAGACAACGTCTACGTACAAAGCACCTGACGCAATAACACTAATAATAGACTTTTAAAAAAGATAAACTATGTATAAAAGCAGAAATAAAAACTAGTTTACCCATCAATTTATCAGTTTCAACGATTTTTAAAAATCACTATCATGTTACTCAAAACAATATATTTTATTTCATTTTTGTTTTTCATCATTTGCCTTAATGAATCAATGGCTGGAGGTGAGTAAAATTATTTAAATATATTCAAAATAACTAAAGAAATTTTTATTTCAATTCATAAATATACAGTTCAAAACAAGAAATTAAAAAATATGCGTTTAATAAAAAAAGCCCTTTTTTAGCTTTATTTGCAAAAAAGTTAAAGCTTCAGTGTTTTTGTATCTCACTTCTGCTTAATCACGAATGTTACTTGCGAGGATTTTTTTTTAATAAGCCATAAAAATTTTGATTTCGGTATTGCAGGTTTACAGAAAAAAAGGATACCTTGCAAACATTCGAAGCGATCGAACTGTCTAAGGTTCCGCAAGAACATACATGGAAATCTGATACTGACATCGCAAGCTCGAATTGATAATCAACTCCTGAATTATTTACCTCAACGTATGAGATACGGTTGATGATGTAATTCAAATATCATTGCCAGTGAGAAACAAAAAAACTGAAACTTGTTTTTTTAGCAAATAAGTAATAATTAATTTCTATAATTTGATTTCTTTTTATAAAATTAAATGATGATTAATTATAATTTTGTCGATTATATTGTAGTAAATTATTTCAAAAATCAAGAGATTCTCAAATAGTCCAGATATTTACTATTAAATATTTATTTTATAATTTTTAAATTAAATTGGTTCTAATCTCGTTCAGATATATAATAAATATAAAAGCTCTATTACAATAAAATATTTTATTTAGTGCCTCCAGATCCAACTAGGCCACCAGTTTTACAAGTTCCACTTGTTCATGGATATCAACCAAGAAATCACAGAGATGCAGCAATACCTCAAATACCACCTTCAATAAATCAACAATTACAGGTACCAATGCAACAACAATTACAAGTACAAGGATGGAGGCAACTTCTACGAAATGGTTAATAAAATTAGTATGGACAAGATCCTTGCATTAAATTTTACTTTATTGTTAAAAAAATAAATTTTAATGTTTAATTTTGAGTAATTTATTAGCAATAAAGAAAAATTTAAAATAGTTTAATTATTATTTTATGAAATTTCACTTATTTTAAAATATAAGTTTTATACTTTGTCTCTTTTTCATACCCGTTCTTTATTGAGGAACGCTTAATTTTGCGGGTTCTCTAAATTTATTCTCTCATTTCAAAATTAATCTTCTTATAGTAAAAGGGACATCCCTCTTAGGGTGTAACCATATCCCTATACTTTTATTCGAGCTCTTATTAGTCGATTTTAAAACGCAATTATTTATCTTTTAAAATTTTGCTGCTATCATCTGTGCCTCTAGCGCGATTTAGTAACTATTACTAATAAAATTTTTATGACACTCACACTGAACTACAATTTCTATCAACAAATAATATTAGAAAAGTGTACTTTAATTTTTGCTTTAGTTACGTCGTGTAATATTGTAAAATAAATAAAAATTATATTCTGCTATAAATCTTTTTAATAACGACATAGAATGACATATTTAATATCCAATAAATTAAATACGATAAAATTGAAAATACTATTTTATAGCTAAATAATAAAATCGGAATAAAAAACCTCCATGTTTTCTATACAATTCCTCAAATAAATTACAAATATACTATAATTTTCTTTTCCTGTTACTATTTTTCTTTTACTTTTAAAATATCAAGTAAAACTGGAACGTAGAGAAAGAGAAATGTAGAATAAAAGCAAAGAAATAAAAAAAAAAAATTAAAACGTAATAAACCAGATAATGCTTATAAAAAAAAATGTGTAGGAAAGTACGCCAGTTTAAGCAGCCGACGCTGAACGTTTGAATTGGCGTAATAAACTTGCAGAAGATGTGTTCACTCGGCATTGTAAAAAGGCAAGCATTTTTTACATGTACAAAATAAATAGCAAGACATCTTGTGCAAGTCCAAAAATATTTTCTCTAAGCAAATTTTGCTGGCTTGTTTATAGTGTTTTTTTTTTATTTTTACATGATTTTCGTTTGCAAGATACATTTAAGATTTAGTTAATCAATAATATTGAATGTTAATTTGATGACATTTGAAAACGAACACATTTTTCAAGATAACAGAATTGAATATATGTAAGATATTGGATTAGAATTGGGACACACGTTTTTAAGCAACTTAAAATTTTTAATTTTTATTCGGTACAGTGTTATTACGTCTTTAAAAAAATATTTTTATTTTTTTACATGTTTTAATAAATGCATTTTGGTAGTTAAATAAAAAATAATTAATTAAATTATGTTTATGATAATCTACGCATTTAAAAGACAAACAAATTAAAATTATTTTTCAAACATGTTCAGAGAATTTTTTAAGATAGATCTGTAAATTAAAATTTTCCTGTTATGTACTCTTTTTTAAGCATATATTTGTAATCTCTTAACATTAAAATGATGATAAAATCCAAATTCACGCAAAACAACCTAAGTAGTCACAATTATGTTCTCTTATTTATTAAGGCAGGCGCATGTTAACAAAAGTTAGAATACTATACTACTATGCCACGTGTCAAGTTTAAGATTATAGATATTAATGATCAAACTAAATTAGATAAAACATAAGTTATATTAATATTGAATTTTCATTTTATAGTATAATTTAAAAATATATGGGTGTATCAAGATAACAGAATAGAATATATAAAAGTTTGAAATGGAAATTTACTTATTGAAGTAACTTAAAAGTCTTATATTGGTATTACGATAACAATGTTTTTAAAAAGATTTTTTATGCCATATTCTCTGATTTTAGTAGTATTCGTTTTGGAAGTAAAATCAAGAGGTTTGTTATTCATTTAACTTAATATAAAATATTTTTTTCGAATTTTCGACCTTAAATTCATAGGAAATGAAAATAAAATTTTATCGATTATAATCATGTTGTATATTATGTGTAATATTTTATATGTAACATATATTTATATTACAAGTAATA
Organism: Leptomastidea abnormis; assembly: GCA_030522805.1. Taxonomy (NCBI): domain Eukaryota; kingdom Metazoa; phylum Arthropoda; class Insecta; order Hymenoptera; family Encyrtidae; genus Leptomastidea; species Leptomastidea abnormis. The sequence continues at coordinate 5,569 of JAPYZE010003251.1, read as the reverse complement.
TATATTTTCAGACATAAATTTATAAACTTATTTACTCTCATAAATTATTAGCAACAATAATAGTTTGAATTTAATTATATTTTTTAGATGAAACTTATTGTTCTATTAGAAAGTATCGTCGGAATACAGAAATTGACCAATACGGTAGATTAATATTATGTGAACAATTAAGAAATAAATTTGTCATCTTACGACAATATCTTCCTCCAAATCATCGTTTGATGAACGAAGTAAATTTACTTAACGCTATAGTTGATAAAAATGGATTTCTAGTAGAACAAGCAGAAATAATTTTTTCACGATTACCAAGTCTTCGTGCACAAGAAACACTCGATAGAATTGAACGACTCCGACTTGAAATAGTGGTACTAAAATTACAACAAAAAAATTGGGATGATATCAACGCACATATTGATGGATATCTACAAGAATTATTTACAAGCTTACGAGATCTGAATAATCATTTAATTAGAAGATTAGAGGTGTACAAGCAACTTGCAGAATTTATAACAAAAAATCGTGCCCTTGGAGTTGAAGCCATAAACAAAAATTTATCACCACAGCTTAGATCAAATCAACCAGTTCAAGCACATCTACAAAATACACCTACAAGTGGAAATCAACCGCAAAGTCCACCTTTGCAAAAGCATGTTGACGCTACAGTAAATCAAGGATACATTTCACCAAGTTCAAATACAGTTCCGCAACATCAAGTTCAAAATTTAGCAACGCAAATGCAGACTGTTCACCTATCAAATGCACAAGGACAAAATTCACGAAATCCAACTGTACAAGGGCAAAATGTACGCAATACAAATGCGCAAGGAACTCGCGGTAATTTTAGATAAAATGAATAACTCACAATTAAATTTTGTTATCTGAAGAAGAAAATTATAAAAGAAAACTATTATCAAAGAAAAAATTATTATAGTATGATGTATTTTTATTTAACCTTTTGTTAATATTATTAAGAAATATTAAAAACTAACAGTTAATATCTAACTACCGTAAAAAAAAAAAATATAATTTGTACAAATATTATAAAAATATCTGTCTTTTAGGGTATAGGTTAGATCTAAGCCTAAAACCGTAATTACTGCTATCGTAAACTTTACGTTGTTTGTCATTTTCATATGCGTAAAAATATCTTACCATTCGCACAATCTTTAAGCAACCAAGATTTTTGATATTTTTATATTTTTTTAAACATGTAATTTGACGGAAAATAACGTAAAATCAGACGTAGATTACTATCTGTACCTAAAGGTATAAGGCATGTCCTTAAGGTTATGTTTTAGTCCTAACCTAAACTTAGTTAGTGCCAATAGTCAATTTACATACGGATTTATTTTAAATATTTCAGTCGATATATAGTTTATAAATAATTTAGATTGTGTGTTGACACAAATATATATTGACAAATCTGTAATTTTAGGACAAATAATCTAGAATAAAACGTAAAAATCTGTATTTTTTTGTGGTATGACCTCTTAAAATAATGGAGCAGATCGACAAATATATATATTACCAAAGTAAAAATTTTTTTTATTATATTTAAATAAGAATACCATAAATTCAGCAAAATCTGATATATGCTTTTTATTATAACATACTATCATATCAAAAAAGCACGATTTTAAAGCTTTCTTCATAATGAAGCAAAACTAGGTAACGGTAATTTAATCTATAAGGCTTTTTTAAAGTAAAAGATAAGTTTTAAAAAACTTAGATTCAATATATTTAGTATTTTATTTTAAAAATGTGTACAAAATATGGTTTTACCCATTTTAATTTTCAAATTTATTATTGAAATAAATTGTAATACAAAGTTATTTATTTTTTAAATAAATAATAAAGTAATAAGAACTTAATACATCTATGAAAAAATGATAATATTCAGGAATAATCATTATGATAAATATCGTATAAAAATGAGTTATTAGTTATTCGTTTTTTATTGAGTACCACTTAATGGTTAATTCATACTCTTCGTAACTAAATAATTTAAAATTACATGAAATAAAAATGATGAAGTTAAAAAATTAGCAAATTTGAATGAATGAGTCAAGAATATTTATGACTTTTATAATGATTTCAATCCCACCTTAAATGTGAATGAAAGTAACATATATTACTTCTATTAAAATTTTATCGAAAAAAAAATGAAAAACTATTTAAACATTATTTATTTTAGTAATTCAATTAATTTTTAATTTTAATGAATAAAATAAAAATGAATTTACGAAATTAAACGTAATTTATATTTTTTTATACTGTACAAATGATAAAAAATGATATTTTTATAAATATTTTAATATTTTCTTATTGAAAAGGAGTTCTTTCTTAAGTTGTTCCATCAGAGAAACTTTTTAAATTAGTAAAAAGTCTATTCATCTTAAAATAATATGATTTTTATGAAAGAAAAAGAGAAAACGAAAAACAAAGCTAAACATTTTCTGTAATAAAAAATATATAATATAACCCATTCACCGTTAATATATTATCATTTTTGAATAATTTTTGTATTACTTCATCTCCAGGCATATGTATCGGAATATTTCTTTTCAGAAAATTATGAACATTACCGATAATTTATTATTTTTTTCGCAATTTCTTTAATTTTACCAAATTTAAATTCTTACCTATTAGTCAAAAATCATCTTATAAATCATATATTCCAACATTAAAACTGTATTAAACAATTTATTAAAAGTAAGAGCCTTCTCAATGATATAATTTGAATACATATGCTTATATTGAGATAACAAAAATGGGTATAAAAAAAGTTAGATTAAGAATTGGAACTCATTCATTAAAGTAAGAAGACTTAATTTTTTAAAACAGTAACATTATGTCATTCAAAACAATTTTTCTTCTTATTATTTTAATTGTTATAGAAAGCATTTTAGAAGTACAATCAAAAGGTACGAAAATTTTTTTTTAACATGTTATACATTTTTTATTTTTTATAAAGTTAGCAATATTTTTCTAGTAGCCGTTTAACAACTAAAATTATTAATTTTTTTTTCTTAGATGAAACGTACTGTTCCATCAGAAAGAATCGTAAAAATAAAGAACTTGATAAATATGGTCGATCAATACTATGTGAAAACATCAGGAATAAATTTGTTACAATGCATAATCTTCCTCCAGATGAGCATTTATTCGATGAAATAGATAATCTCAACGCCTCGGTGGATAGAAATATGGAGCTTATCGATTCGTTGGAAGAATATTTTGCAAAATTTGGAAGTTTTCATCCGCAAGAAACAAATTTTAGATTAGAACATAATCGACTTGTGGATGAGATAAATAAATTACTAACCAAAAATCCGGATGATATAAGAGAACATGTAATGGGATATTTACAAGAATTTTTTTTAAATATCCGAGCACTAAATAATCATTTGAACTTAAGATTAGAGGCGTACAAGAAATATATACAATCGATACAAATAAAAGTTGCTCGTGAAGCAAGCGCAAGTTCTCCGCAGATACAAGCAACGAATCAACTTAATCAAGGAAAAGTAAAAACTTCACTTGATTATAAATCTCAACCACAGAGTTCAAATCCATCACAGCAACAGCAGCAAGTAATAAATTTATCTGCACAAATGAAGAATTCACATATCTCGACGGCGCAAGGGCAAAATTTACAAAATTCTAATGTACAAGGACGTAATAATCGTTATATGTTAGGACCTCGTGCCAATTCAGTTTAATAAAAAAAATTATTTGCATTCATATTTTTATTTTATTCATTGTTATTGTTAAGAAACATTAAAAATAAAAGTATTGAAAACATAAAAACTGTCGTAGTCTTTGAATTCTACATGAAATTTGATTGTACTGGTATTAAGAAATAGTTATAAAAATTCAATTTATGTTCAATAATAAAAATAATTTAAACAAATAAAATATACTTTTTAAACTTGAAATTTAGTACACGATTATTAAAAAAATATTTCTAAATTAAGGAGTAGTCCAAATTTTTCGATTTTCTTCAGTATTTTTTTTTAATACATTTTATTTGAATGGTTTGATTTCAACCTATAATATAAATAAACTATTAAAGAATATTGAAAAAATATAAAAAAAACAAAAACCCTGTGTGCTTTTGAAAGCAGTTCCTTAAAAATGTATTAAGAAATCTTTTTAATTTTTTATAAGAACATAAAAATAGTATTTGATTAAAATACAAAAATCTAAAAGCTTACAATAAAAGGTCACTCCTTAATTTTTTTTTAAGCAAAAAATTTTTAACATAGTTTCAAGTAATATATTTCGCAATTGATAAATCTTTAAAATTTATTTACTTTTTATGCTGAGATATTCAGAAATATTTTAATACACTAATATATATATATATATATATATAAGATAATTTATTAAATTACATAATAAAATACACTCCGTAATATAAAAAAAAAAATAAGCAAACAGCTGCTCGCAATAAGGTAAATAAAAAAATCAAATCTTGTATTAAGTACATACGTGAAATTTCAAAAGATAGATACGCGAAGCAAATCTTTTTGAATAATATATTGTTTTTCCTTAAGATTAAAATATTAATCATAACTGATAGCGCGAAACTAACAAGTCGCAATTGTTCTCCTTTATCAATAAAACAATCAAATATTAATAAAAGCAGAATTTAGTAGGTCTTAGTGCTTAAGACAAATGGATGATTTTGAATTTTAATTTAATTTTATAATTTAAATACATATTTCCCGGATCGAGATAATACAAAAGATGATAAAAAAAATTTAATAAAAACTGAAACTCGTTTATTGAAATAAAAAACTTTTGGATTTTTAATACGGTAGCATCATGTCATTAAAAAAGATATTTTTTCTCATTTCTTTAGTTGTAATAGAATTCATTTTAGAAGCCAAATCAAAAGGTATAATTTTTTTTTTTCATTTTTATATAAAATATTTTTTGAATTTCATAAAATTAATATTTTTTTTAGATATAACTTACTGTTCCATCAGTAAACTTCGCCAAAATTTAGAATTTGACCAATATGGTCGATCAATACTATGTGAACGTTTAAGAAATAAATTCGTTATATATAATAATCTTCCTCCAAACGATCTTTTAGCAAATGAAGGACATAACCTAAACGCAATAGTCCCCTATTATAAAATGCAGTTTTGCATGGGCGCTGCCATCTTGAAATATCGAAAGTCGATCTCGATCTCGAAACGGGTACCTCTCGAAAATAGACTTACTATCTCGATGTGTCATCATCATCATCATATTCAAAATATTCATATAGCGTGAAAAATAATTAAATGTCAAGGTTATAGAAAAAAATTTTATTGTAAAAAAAGTAATAAAAAGTGGAGAGGATATTAAGTGTGTGTGTGTATGTGTGTTTATTAAAAAAGTGAAGATTGAATAAAAAGAAGATACATCATTTGGTTTTGTTGTAGCATTTGGTTTTGTGTCGTTTGTGTGTTTGTTATAAAAAAAGGCAGTGATAAATTTTTTCCATTTTTAAAATCTATGATCTTAATTGTTTTCTCAAAAAAAGCATAAAATTTATTATCTATCAATTATTCAT
>JAPYZE010003250.1:0-21407 GCA_030522805.1 Leptomastidea abnormis | reverse complement strand
TATATATATATATATATATATATATATTCTGATTACGTAATAAAGAGAATTTGTAGCGTAGGCGGACATTACCTAATTCCGAATTTGCATTATTAGCCGCAGTTTATATATCTCGGTTGATTTTGCAATAAGCCAAAGAGAAGAGTATGATATGTTACTTACAGTAGCAGTAGTTCGTCCCGGTGACCGCGAATTTTCGCGACGTCGTCAAGTTTTTTTTTTTTTTTGCTCGAATGTAATAAGGTCGCAATCACAACGCATCACGAATAATGTAATTTTTTTTTTCATTTCTGTCTTAATTAAAGGATGTGAAGAAGGAAGTCTACCTATTCATTCAATTGCATTAAATATCTTTTTTTATGTTAATTTCGTAGAAAATGTTTCTTTTGCCTTAAATGAAGATAGAAGAAGGACAATTGAATGAAGTAGGAGGATATGTCGACTTTGTCATATATCAGATTAATTAATTACAAACACACTATAAACTGAATGATCACATCAACGAATCGAAATCTATATATCGCAATTAAAGTAATTAATTATGCGAGTCTTAGAGAATTGAATATGGGTATACAATCGATTACAATACGATATTAAATCATTCAAGCAAGTCATTAAATTATAAATTAGAAAATAGACGTTTAAATGACGATTGTATATATACGAATAGAATTCAATAATAAAATTAAATCTATTATCAAAGTTTATATATACTATACCATACTATAAATTGTTATTACATATTGTGTAAAATAATTAAACTATAAATGTAATATAATACTTTTGTCAAGTAACAATAGATATACTTGATCAAATTATATATGGCTGATACTTATGTGTCAACGTATCCTACACTAAAAGTTTCAATACTAATACATACAAATACAAACATCTCGGATCTCGGGTTAATGACCAAGAAGTGTGCGCGTGATATTAGCACTACAAAAAAAAAAACCATCTCTGTCTTTCGACTGTACATCGTAGTCATCGTCGTCGTTCCAACAGCATTATAATATATATACCAGAGAACGTAAGAAAATAAAAAGAAAGAGAGAGGAAGTATATAAAGGACGATAGATTGAAGCTCTCTCGGCCAAGGCCAAAAACCGTTTCCTTCCGCTCTTTTGCAAGCATCGCAGGCAGTTACACACAGATATACAGCAGTAAAAAGAGCGTGTCAGCACTATACTATACCATATACAGACCAACATCACGCACACTACACGTCGTAGTCGTCTACATATCGGCCGCAGGCGGCTATATCCAACCAACTTCCTCCACCTCCTCCACCTCCTCTTTTTCCCTCGTGCTTCTCGTCGTCGTCGTAATAATATAACTTCTTTCTCACTCTCGCTTATACACTCGCTAACTCCTCCGCACCGAGGTAAGGAGGGGAAAAACGTGCGGCAGTAGTAAAAGGCCAAGCTGTGCCAGCCAGACTCGTGCCAGACGGTCTGGCGCGTCGCTTACACATACATACACATATACATACTCTATACCTCTGTATAAAGTCAGCAAACGAGCCACCAAGAGCGAGAGAACGCGCAGAGAGTGTATTACGAGCGAAAAAGAGAGAGAGAAAGAGAGAGTATAAGAGCGCGTGCCGAGCGCGGAAACGGCCCTCCCGAGGCGAGAGAGCTGCTGCCTGCTGCTCTCGCACGCTCGCTCGCTCGCTTTATAAAAGCCGGCTCTTGCGGGAGAGAAAGAGCGAGCCGCTCTGCTGACTGTGTTGGTTGGCTGCTATTGCGGCATGGTTTGTCGGTCGGTCGGTTGGTCGACCGCTTCTCTCAGCAGCAGCAGCAGCCAGCGTTTTACTCGCATACATACACACACACACACACACATAGCCCGATAAATACGTCTACATACATATAGAAAGGGGGGAAAACAGCAGGCTCGTTGGTAGAGTTCACTGGCTCTTTCTCGTGTGTATAATACGTATATATACTCTCTTCTCTCTGCTCTTAGTAGGTCAAGGTCGCACACGCGGGCGCCACACACACACGCACACGCGCTCTTTTGCTCACTCTCTCGCACTCGCACATTGCTATATACTTATACACCGTGGCACTATACTATACGATATGTCGAGGGGATAATGCCGGAGGCGATTGAGCGTGAGTGACAGAGCATGACTATACTCACTACGTGGTGAGTACTATATATATATTTACATACTCGATACTTGCAAAGTGAGTGACGATGACGACGACTACGTCCTCTCTTGTGTTTGGTACCTACTTGTTCGCTTAGAGATTGTGTATGTATATCTTTGAACGTGTGCATAAGCCTGGAAAGATGCATATTGGTATGTAAAGAAAGAGATATATATGTATGTATAGTTGGGTTCTCGCGTGCATGGATGCATGCATGCAATAATATAGTAAAGCACGTGCCGTGTATATAACGCGAGAGAGAGATATGCGCGGGTGCAATGCACGGTTTGTTGTATGTATTGTGAGCTATACTTGAAAAGCACATTGTAGATACATAATTGTCTTAATTTGTAATAGCTAAATGCCTGTCTTTTACTTTTCTCAATACCTTGTCTTATAGACTGACTTTTGTAGATATATGTGCCAAGCGTATGATAACATGCGTACAACATATATGTACATACTAGGTAATCTTTGCTGCTGTCAACGAGAATATTTTATTAATTGTCGTTATAACGATTCATCTCTTCAAATTTTCGACTTACGAATTATTAATTTCGTATGGATATCAATAATTAATTATGTTCACACAACGATTGTGCAAGTCGAGCTTTTTAAAAAAAACTCGGAAAACTTTGACTTGCAAGCTTTTATAAAAAGCTCATATCGAATATACGTACTATATTTTTATTATATTAACTTTTACATTACAAAAGCATCTGTCATCTAAAATATAATTTTTGTTAAATAATGAAACGACATACGTCGCAAGCACAGAAGCACTAAAAAGCGTAGTGATCATACCACTCTAAGAACTGATTGATTACAATTTTACATAACAATCAGAAATAAATATTTAATCAATTGTTAAAAAAAAAGAAGGGCAATGACAGGTATAGATCACGCACATTAGATAACACATGTATATAAACTATACCTGTATGTAAAGCTCAATCGCAAGCTCGGTACGATGACCACGCGGTAGCACGTCACGTGGCTTTTCATTCATGAGGACACACGATGCCGGCAGGCATAGCCAGCAGTAACAGCGGTAGCTCTCGGAAAGTATGGGTATATAGCTGTGTGCTCTCAGCCGTTATACCTACTATATGCCAGCTGGTGGTATGTTACGTAGCTTGTAAGCACGTGTATATGTATAGCTATATAGCTCTCTCACTCGTCCAACAGCAAACGTTAATAGTCCCACACGCAGCATACAACTCCAGTCATATAGCTTCATGCTTTTGCTCTCTTTCTCTCATTCAACAGTAGACTATCTCTCTTTTATGTATCTATATCTACGGATAAATTTTCAGCACGCAACTACTACTGCAGCAACAGCAGCTAACTCTATATACCTATTCATCTCGCTTTCGCTCTCGTATATTATCTCTTTCTCTTTCTACACACAAAGCTTGCAAGCTGAGCTTTTCTGGCGCAATTGTGTTATGCAGTACTAGTAGCAGCCGCAGTATATATAGAGAGAAACAAGCGAGCTTGCAAGTGAGGCCGTTGCCTCTGCTACCTATATAGATAAATCCGAGTGCAAAAATATATACCTATAGATATAGATAAACCGTCGGTGGTGGTGTATGTAGTTGAGAGGCGGGCCAGAGTACAGTGAGAGCAACGAAAAAGAGAAAGAGCTTGAATTCACTGCAAGCTGCAGGGCTCTCGACACACTGTGAATGAGCGAGAGTGAGAAAGGTAGGGGAAAAAGAGAGCTTTCGCAAGCTCTGGCGTCAAAGCCGAGAGAAAGAGAGAGAGAGCGAGAGAAAGCAGGCAGGCAGGCTGGCTGACTGGAAGCTATATACCAGAGAGACCGTTATACCGCTATACTATACCGAGCTCGTGCTCTCGTTATCCCGACAGCAGCAGCGTATACACACTCACTCTCTCTCTTTTTCGCTCGGCTCGTTCCAGCAGCAACCGAGAGCCGAGAGCCCTCCTGAGAGGAAGAGTACTGTGCTTTCATCACCTCTCTGTCTCTCTTACTCTCTCTAACAGTAGTAGTAGTAGTAGTAGTCAAGGGGGCTCGGGTTCACTCGCTTTCCACAGCAAGCCGCCGCCACAACCAGCCAGGCTATATGCGCGACCGTGAATCTTTCTGCAGGGTCCCCCGCGGCGTTCTCTTCCTCGTTCTGTTTCTCTTTCTTTCTCTCTCTCACTCACTCACTCACTGTACTCTCACTCTCTTTTTGCCGCGCCTCCAGCAGTAGCAGCAGCAGCCAACGCCACACCGACGCTCGCTTACTTGCTTTCTCTCTCTCTCTCTCTCTTTCTCTTTCTACTATATATATATACGCCAAAGCGAGCGCGCCAGAAGCGAGAGCGAGCTTTGGCTTTATCTGGCCGACGCTTCGCAGTCCTCTCTTTCTCTCTGCAAGCTCTTCATGTATATAACTCTCGCATTCTATCCATAGTCCCTACGCTCTCTCACTCACTCTCTCTTATTCCTTTTTCTCTCGCTGCGCATTTTGCAGCAGCAGTAGCAGCCCCCGAGAGCCAGTCAATCGGGTCGCTCAACCCCTCTTCCTCCTCCTTTTCCTCTCTTTGCTGCTAGCGAGAGCGTAGTATAACGGCTTACTCTCTCTTTCTCTCACAGTCTGCCGGCTAGCGTTACCGTGAACTTCTACGCCGGCTCTCGAACCCGTGCTCTCTCTGCGCACTTTCGAGGTCATCGGATCCCCGACGAGACCCTTTAACACGCCCCGGCGGCGCTACTACTTCTCTCATTCTCTCTCACTTTATCCCCCTCTAGACATTCTATCTTTCTCTCTCTCTCTCTCTCTCTCGTTTACGCTCGCTTACTCTCTAGACTTTATGTATATGTATATACGTTTCTCTATCTCACTCTCTTTCAGTCTCTAGGTCACGTTTATTTTGGAGCTATCCGAGCGCAAACGTTACGGAGCTTTCGCTGCAACGATGCTTTAATGTATAAGGTATTTAAATTGGTGCTTCTTGGCTGCTATACTACATATTATTCGATGAAGTGTATGTGGATTTGGTGTTGAAGAGTTTGGTTTACCATTGTTTGAAATGGATTAGGTTTATTTGAGACGATTGTAAGTCAATGTGCTTTTAAAAGAGTGAGAGAAATGTAGAGATTTTATCAAAGGAACTTCAATGGTTTAATGTATTACTTGAAAATTGGGTTAAAAAAATTGAAATTGAATTTTATGCTAATGTCGAGAGTTACTTGGATATAGGATTGAAGTACATAGGAAATGGTTTCTATATAGACTTTGAAAGTTCATTGTGGTGAGAGTTATGGTTATTTATGGTTATGGTGGTTAAGTATACATATAAAACTGTCAATTTATTTTAATTATATACTTAATTTATTATATCAGAGTTTATATCATATTGTACTTGCTACATAGTTAAAATGAAGTTTGAAAAATATATTTTCGTGACGGTTTGACTAAAACCATTATATACTATACTTGTCATTCGTAAAAAAAAAAAGTTTTCTTAAATTACTGTAGAAAATGGTATCAAGGATCGATATTAAAATAATATTTCTTGGGGGAAAAAAACCTGTCTGAAATATATACGCAATAAAGCAAAATGTTATCTCTTTCTTTTTATTTGCAAATAAAAGGAATGAAGGAGAGAGAAAAAAAAAATTGTTTAAAAAGAAAGTTTTCTTAGCTGTAATAATAGTAAGATGAAAATTCATAAGAGCCGAAGTAGTTTGAAGTTATATGCTCTCTGCAATAATTTTCCTAAGTTTGCTTATTCAGCCAAAGTTTCGCGTCTGCAAAGGCTTCTCTTTCTCTCTCCTCCCCCCTCCCCCTCTCATTCTCTCTCTCTCTCTCTCTCTCTCTCTCTCTTTCTCTCTCGACGAGTTTAAAGTTTGATAAGTTTATTCAGCGCAAGGTTTTCATTGCTTTGGCAAGATTGCAAAAAGGGGGGCATTATAATTTATTGTAGTGAACTCGTGAATTAATTTTTTAATGCAATTTCAATTTCTCCCCCCCCTCTCCCTGCCCTTCTCTCTTTTCCTCTCTTTTTGTGCAATATAATCAAAGTATAGAGAAGTACGAGAGGGTGGAAGGGTTGCGTTGAAAAATGTAAGCTTTCAAAGTGGAATTGAAAAAGTAAATGAAATTCTGTTCATTGGGTTATAATTAATTTTTTTTTCTTCCTTGTTATACTATATTCGCAATGAATTATTTTTATTATGATTAAATTGAAAATTTTAAATTATAAAATTAAATTAAAATACACAATTATTATATATTAAACGTAGCATGACGTTCGCGATAAATAAATTAATGCTCAAAATCAACGCAGATAAGGATGAATTACTTCGCAAGCAGCAGTCATTGATGATGTTTTAATTATAAATTTTTTCATCCGAATGTCTATATAGAGGTATAAACCAAAGTAATTCACGTTTATAAATATTATTTCAGGATCAACAACAAGGAGAATTTTCGCGTTGATTAAATTGAATAAAATAATTATTGCAAGTCAAATAATAATTTCATTTTCAAAAGCGAATATACACAATCACATTCAGCTGAAATCATTTTCAATCATTTCAATCAAAATATAAACAAAGGAGAGTCCCGTTAATGCGCGTTGCTAATTAAAATTTTATTTACCCGTTATTGTCAATAATTTTTAATAAAAATTTCTTTTTATGATTAATTATTTCATTAACTTTTCATATTTTAATGTCATTTATCTGCAAAACAAAACAATGATGATAGATGACGACAAAAAAAATATTTATCATTACTTTTTTAATAATATATATTTTGATACCAGTTTATACTAAGAACTTTTATAAATTATTTCTAATTTACAAAACCCTTTTTCACACTCGTATGAGCGTATTTTAGGCTAGAACTTGAGAGCTTAGAAATGATCAATGCCAGGAATCGAACCCACAATCTGTGAATTACGAAGCCAACACTCTACAAACTAAGTCATTTCAACATCTTAAAATGATAATAAGAATGGATACATTTTAACTTGCTGTCATTAATACAAGCTTAAAATCAATTAAATATATAAATAATTCAACAAATTTTTCATTTTTTTTTTCACTATAAGTTTAAAAAAAAAAAATTTAATTCATGCACGCAATATTAAGATTAAAAAATAAAGTGCCTATGAAAATAAGTGTTCACCAGTAAGCATTTGACAATCCAATTTTCATGCAACCAATTCGCACAATATACAAGAACCGCATTTCACACGCTATAATCCATTCAACGGATTTAGTCACGCATCTAGCACGTCAACACGAGGCAAGTAAGCAAGCAATAAACGATGCATAATAACTAATAAAAATAAAGTAAAGAAGAATAATATAGAACCAAAAGCTCGGAATTGCATTGACAAAAACAACATTACATCCCAGAATACACATTCGCGCATATCAAATCCATACATATAGATTCACATAGCTAAAGAGAGCAAGAGAGCAGCTTTCTCTTTTCCCTTAACGAAAGTGAAAATTCCGAGAGAGAGAGTCAAGGCAGAGAGCAGTATAGCACCAACAGCCAGCAGCATCCAAGAGCGAACTAGCTTATATAGCTTTATTCTCTCTCTCTCTCTCTCTCTCTCTCTCTCTCTCTCTCTCACTCTCTCAAGCTCTCAGCTTGCACGCGGTACGACAACGACGACGATGCCGCCGGGTTTGCCGGATTTACGCCCGACGCTGCAGAAGCAGTAGCAGTAACAGCGGTAGCAGCAGCTCTATATACCTATATATACACCCACAGACACCAACCCCAAAGCATAGCAAGCTCGACCTTCCCTCGAGAGAGAAAGAGAAAGAGGAAACGAGTATAGTGTAAGCCGGCATGCGGAAGAGCTGCCAGAAGCAGCAGTAGCAGCAGTGAGGGTCAGAGGCGTGATATCTGGGTCCTGCGTTTCTCGCTTACTCTCTTCTTCTTCTTCTTATATCCCTTTCTCTTTCTCTCTCTTTACATTATACCTCCTACTGCAAACGCGTCCCTCTTTCTCTCGCTTTCTGGCCGAGACTCGGAATCCGTGACCTTATCCACTTAAAGCATGGCCGGGTAAGCGTACGAACGAGTGTAAGCGCGTGCTTGCTTTTAAAACCCTACTTCTATCCTCTCTCTTTCTCTTTTATATATCTACAGGTTGTACTATACTACTGGGTGAGACTCCTTTTTTTTCTCTTGCAAGCACGTCGACCTTTCGCTACTTCTTCTCTTTTCTCTACTTTTATCCTTTTTTTTTCTTACTCTTTACTCTCCTTCGTACAGTTCGTGAGTATGTACCTTTTGGTCACGCTCTTCTTTTTGCTTGTACTTGAGAAAGAGTAAGCTAATTGCTCGACGATGTTGCTCTGTGTATACCTATATGACTACGAATGACTACATCTTCTTTTCTTTACCTCAAGAATCTCAGCTATCTAGTAAAAATAAAAAAGTCTTGTTTATTTTGGGGAGACCTACTCGTGGTCGCTGTAATTAAAACTTCTCCTGGTACCGAAAAAGTATATACTATATGTATGTCGTTTGAATTTTTAGCTAGATCTTTTTATAATGACTGTGGCCTTTTTTTTAAAAACTTACGTATATAAATAGAAACCTCAATTATATTTCTTTCATTCCCTTTTTTTTAGAAACAAACTAGCTGTTGCTGTTACAAAAATAGACTCAATTGCTACAAAATTTTTTAGCTTCTTTTTTATAAAACACAGTTTTTTATACAACGTGTGTAAACTAAAGAAGAAGACATACACCCTGCAATAGCTTCATAAAAATTTCATCGATCGCAGTATATATGCGTATTCGTGAAGCTTGACACTATATATAGGGGAGACCAAGGCTTGTTAACTGGTAATTTTTACATTATATTAATTTTTCGAAACCCATCAGGGTAAAAAAAAAAAAATAATTACTATTAATAGGTACTAATTTCTGCATACATTGTCAATTTTTTCAGATCAACAAAGCTCGTAAAGATGTTTTTAGAAGTTTATTTTTAGAAGAAAAAAAAATAATAATGATTTAATCAAAAAGTAATTCAATGTCACTTATTTTCATGCCAGATTTCTTCGACAAAAATTGTAAAATTTGGAATTATTTTATTTTAGAAATTAAAATAAAGTCAATCTATAGTTTAAATCATATTGTTTGCTGTTTTTAAACTATAAAAATTTTGCAAGCTTTTTTTTCATAAGTAGACTCGCCTCAAGTAGATTTGTCCAACTTTTCCCAGTCTCCCCTACACATTAAAAAAAGTATAACCATATAGATGTATCTACTCGCCGCAGGGGAGATAAAGCTAGTATGACAGAAATCACGCGTAAAATAAATATCACCTAATGAGACTTTTGTTTGCCAAGACACACCACTCGAGAGAGAAAAAAAATGTATAAGAGTATATAGGTAGGTTTAAGTGTTAAAAAGAAGCTTTATTTTAATATCAAACCCATCTACAATCCCTCCCTCTCTTAGCTATATCATTCTTTCCCTATCTTTCTTTCTTTTTTTTTTTGCTATCCCTTTCTTTCTTTTGATCCCCTTCTTTTAATCGACGACGCGCCAGGCAACGACCTCAACCACCACCACCACTACCACCTACCTATAGTATGCACTACTACGCTCGGCTGCTACTGCTATCGTGTGGCAATAAGGCGCCCCAGTGCCCCATTCACTTTACCAGCCTCTCTTCTTCTTCTACTCAACACCTCTTATATTCCACCCTGTGCTTGATACTCCTTCTTCTTCTTCTTCTTCTTCTTCTTCGCACGTTCGTGTACTTCTTTTATTTTTTATTTTATTCTTGTCATTCTCGTAATCGTTTAGCTCGTTTCTCTATGGTCGTTTCTTTCGAGTGCATATGCTGTGATAGCTTCATTTACATTGGAATTTTCTACTTTTAAATATCTTTGTTTTTCTTTCAAGTTTTCAGATTTGTTGAAATTATTACATCGCGTGTCAAATAATTTGCGTAATATAATGAAAATTTTAAAATTATTGATCTAAATAGACTCAAAATATTTAAACAAAGTTATATTAATTTTAGAAAATAAAAAATTAATCTAAGTATTCATTTTTCAAATTCATTTTAAATTACAAAAAATGAAAAATAAATAAATAAATAAAAAATAAATAAATTGTAGTTTTGCAATTTTGAGTAAAAATGTTTTTTTCTTTTACTCGAGAATGTATAAGATACACTCTCTGTCGAACGACAACTCGACCTCGTCCTTCGTATGTGTCTCTATATACTATATATACGTATGCGCGCGTGCGCCTGCCTGGGATTCGCTCAAAAGTTGCCACCCGCACACGAAGCTATAGGAGTATAGTAAGAGAGAAGGAGGAGGTAAAAGAGGAGGAGGAGAAGGAGTAGACAGAGTGGGAGAAGAGAGAGAGAGAGAGAGAGAGGCCGGAAAGGTTGTCGACCCAAACCCATCCTTTATCTACTGACATCGATCGCTCCTAGCTCTCTTTCTCTCTCCTTCTCTTTCTCTCTATAGTATATATATACCACAAGCCTTATATACTGTATATATTTGAGATAGAAAGAGGAATAAAGGGAAGAGAGGGTCTCACAAACATTGCGTTTAGCACAGTCCAATCGTTCGTACGTTCTCCGTTTTAACTCGATACAATTGGCTAAAACATTTTCTTTATTTTTTTTTGTTCATATGAAATTGCATATTTTATATTTTTTCTTATTAAAAAAAAAAAAATAAATAAATAAAAATGATGAAACTAAAATTGAAAATTTTTATATATATACCAATCTAAAGATTTTCTTCTCATCGTGCCAATTTTATTCAAGTCTCGGATTATCTGTAAAAGCTTTTGCTTTATACGAATACATCGATTTTTTATAAAATACAAGGAGTTTGAGGCAACGTTTCATTAGCGAGTAAAATACAAAGAGATAAAAAGAGGAGGAGGAAAAAGAGATGTAAAGGGATGTACATAGAGAGACGAAAAGTATTTTCTGTTTTATTACGACATTGATCGAACTGTAACAACACTGGAGATGGGTATAAAGAGACAGTAGTAGTAACATCCACAGACAAGAGAATAAATACGTTTTATGTAAGTGTGTATGTGTCTGTATGTTACGTATTATTTCTTTTTTTTCAAATAAATATAGGTGTACACACATACAGATGACTTAATTGAATAACCAACACATATCGAGTATAAAGGTATTCGATGATTTATTATTGATTTAATTAAAACGGTATTTAATTTTCGATGCGTTGAGTAAACCAAGCGTAAAGCTCTCTCTCACTCTTTATATATCTCTTTGCACAACAAGAGAGGACCAATGCGTCAGATCTAATGATTGGTAGTATAGAGAAAGGTCTCTCTCTCAAAATTGATAACAAAATTCAATAGAAATTAAATTTATTATATAGGTGCCAATACCAGGGTCAATAACTATTTTAGTCGTAAATAAATACTAATGCTGCTATTTTAAAGTATATTAATTCAACTTGCAAGCTCGACTTGCAATAATAACAATAATTAATATTAGACTGTTATTAGATAAAGCTTATTCAATATCAAACGAAAATGGTTTATTTGATAATATACCTATATATATATGGTAGAAATCTAACGGTATAGTATCTTCAGACAAATTAACGATCTAAAATCCAAACGATAATCCAAGAATATAGTACACATCAAAGACATAGCTATACACTAATCTCACATAACAAGCGGCTTACCTATCCCACCAAAATTTATACAAAAAAAAAAGAAAAAACTAATTCATCTTTAAGAATAAAAATATATGCGTATGTGTATCTCTAATCATTCAGAGTTACATAGTCCAACAAGAAGAAACGAAGCATCAGGCATAGCATAGCAGAAGCAGCTCCCACCCTTTGTACATAGAAACGACGTGGTACTGCTGCTGTTGCTGCTGTGCCGACACGAGCGAGTAGAGCGGGTATAGTAGGGGGTAGCAAGGGGGTGTAGAAGTAGAGGTAGAAGAGAGAAAGAGAGAGAGAGAGAGAGAGAGAGAGAGAGAGAGAGAGAGTAGAAGCAGGAGCAGGAGCAGTACTTCTCTCCTGTATCCCGCGGGAATCAATATCCTCGCGAGTGAGAGAAGTCGCTTTCGCGTGTGCGCCGCTACTACTACCTCTCTCTCTCTCTCTCTCTCTCTCTCTCTCTCTCTTTCTCTCTCTCTCCTCTTTCTCTATACACGCACATACACATACTTAGTCTTTCTCTCTATCTCTATCTCTTTCTATCCGCGAGACAGAGCTAGTGAGGGGTACCGTAGATATATATACACATAGGGGGTGTACGTATACGCTCGTGCCCCTCCCAGAGACGTTCCTCTTTTCTCTCTTTCTCTTTTGATATCTATAGTTCACCTGCTTTCCAGAGGCAGTGTAGCTATAAAGCGGTGGTAAAAGAGACTTCTTTCTTTTTCGTAGTCTTAACACTATTTTTCTCTTCTTTTTTTTTGATAATAAGTATTATTTAGAAAAAAAATATTTCCTTTTAATGATTAATTTTTTATCATGTATATATCTATGATAGTTGTAAGCTCATCATTCGATAGATTCCATATCATTCGGTAGTCATACGTAATATAATTACTGCCGTCCGCGGCACATCTCGTCATCTTTTCCCTTTCCTCTTCCATCTACCAAACTCTAAAAAGGGGTATGCTCGCGCACCCATACACCTCCTTCTCTCTCCCTTGCAACCTTGGTAGTTTCACGAAACCATCTCATTCATCCATATGTGGATTTCTTCTAACATCTAGTCCTTTCCTTGTTCACCATATATAGTATATATCTTTCTTTTTCTCTTTCTCTTTTTGTATACACACGTAATACGTACATGTGATCACTATGAGTAGTTAAAGTGTACGTTTCGCGACTTAAACCAACGTCCTTTCTCTACTACGTATACGTATATAAAGCTTTTCCGGCCGACGCCCCCCCCCCCAATCTTTCATCCCTTCCTTCCTTTCATCCTTCTATTTCTCTCTTAACAGAAAGCCATCGTCTCTTTATTACATACATATATACATTATACATACATTTTATGATATATATTTTCATAAATTCCATTATTCGTATTTCATCTAAATGCCGCCCCTCGTCTAGATAATATTAGCATGTTAACCGGAGATGTATATTTATGTAGGCTGGGTATTATCTTGCTTGGATATAAAGTAGATAGATGATGGGGGGGGGGAAGGTTTATTGGGGATTGAGGTGCTGGACCATGTATTAAAGCTTTAGATGTGTGTGTGTGTGTGTGTGTGTGTGTGTGTGTGTGTGTGTGTGTGTGTGTGTGTGTGTGTGTGTGTGTGTGTGTGTGTGTGTGTGTGTGTGTGTGTGTGTGTGTGTGTGTGTGTGTGTGTGTGTGTGTGTGTGGGTATGTGTGTGTACGATAATGCGGTAATAATTTTATTATTGTAACCTGCTCTTGTGGATCAAGGCATAATATGGGTGTAAAGGATACCGAAAGTCCAATGCGATTTAGAGAAGATTAAGAACTACTCATGGGAGCTGCTATATTCAGGAGAGATGGTTATTCTCATACGTAAGGTTTATCACATTCGTTCGCTATATTATTATTATTATTATTATTATTATTATTATTATTAAATGTTGTAGGATAAAATTATTAGTATCTTAACTTTTTTTGCATAAACTATGTCTAACTTATTAAGCTAAATTTATTGACATTATATACTTTATTAAAACTGAGCGATAAAATGATAAACTATCTTTGACACAATATAATATATTGATAAACTTGTACGAAGTCAAACTTCATAAATAAATCAATCGTTCGTTTAAACAAATTCTAGCTGGATCATGTCAGTATTATAGTTTAAGAGTTGTCAGGCTTATAACACCAAAGCAAATAATATATCGTCATCTCCTTTCCCCTTAACCTCTCCTTATACTCTTCTCTTACCATATTTTCTAAAAAAAAAAAAAAAAACATCATTTACAAAAAACGCATCGATCAACGCCATATATAACGTCTCATCCCGCTGCCTAAACTACACATTTATAAACATTAAAGAAGCCGTAAAACTTTTTGATCGAAATTGATTAAACCCCTATCTCTCTCGGTACAGCAGCAGCAGTACCAGTACCACCAACATATATAATATCTATACCAACATACATTCATACAACCTTAAATATATACCACCACCTCAGCAAAAGGGTAGTGGTATAGCACTCAATCTCCATCTTGCTCGCTTTTCTCTCTCCCATTTCCCATATACACATTCCTCTCCCTCTCTCTGTTTCTCTCAGTACGTTGCTTTCTCCTCTTCCTTTTCCCCACGCGCGACCTGTGCTCCTCCTGTACTATCTCCTTCGATATATGTACCGCAGCCATCCACGCACGCGCTGACACATACACTGCTGCAGCCTCTCTTTCACCTACCTAGCCCCCTCGCGAAACTTGTCCTCCTCCACCTCCTCCTTTCTCCCAGTATGTTGCCCCCACCAGCAACAACGGTCTGTTCACCACCCCTCAACATACACTCCTCTCACTCACTTTCTCTCTTTCTCTTTCTCTTTTCTACCCTCAGTATAGTCTGCCACGAAACTCGCGGTGGTGCGGCAGCAACACAAAACATTCAATTCGAGTCAAGTTAAAACGAAATGGATTTTCCAAGCTGCGCACGCGTATAACACAGTCCAACGGTTCTACGAGCAGGAGCAAACTTAGGATATGCGCGGATTTCCTTAACTCTTCTTATTTCTCCTCTTCGTTTTTCTTCTATTTAATTTCGAGCTATGACCAAGGGTGACATGATGTCATGCGTTGGATATTTTTGAGTATTCTGATAAGTAATAGGGACATGCAATTGGATCATTGATTAACTTTGAAAAGTTTCATCTTGCATGAGAGCTAAATTTTTTGTTATATGTTGGATTATGTTGGTTAAGGTTGGACTATGTTAAATTATGTTGGTCAATGTTACAGCATGTTGGACTATATTAAAACATGTTGGGATGTGTTGAAATATTTTCAACTATCTTAAAACATATCATTACAAATATATTAAAACATACTATATTTGACTATGTTAAAACATGTTGGAATATGTTGAAACATATTATTACAAATATGTTAAAACATACTGTTAGACTATATTAAAATATGTTGGAATATGTTAAAACATATTTTGTTACAAATATGTTAAATCATGTTAGACTGTGTTAAATAATGTTATTTGTGTTAAGCTATTTTGGACCATGTTAAAATATGTTGAACTATGTTAAAACATATTTTGTTACAAATATGTTAAATCATGTTCTACTATGTTAGACTGTGTTCAATAATGTTTAATTGTGTTAAATTATGTTGGGCCATGTTTAAATATGTTGAACTATGTTAAAACATGTTGAATTATGTTCAATAAAGTTTAATTGAGTTAAACTATGTTGGACCATGTTAGAATATGTTGAACTATGCTAGACTATATTGGATTATGTCAAATTATATTTGACTATGTTGAAGTATGTTGGGCTATGTTAGAGTTTATAAGAACAAATTTTTATGTACTTTTAGAATAATAAAATACATGAATTGTATTAGAATACGAATTAAAAAATCAAGACAACTTGCAACAACACGCCATTAATTTTCATTTTTCTCTCTCGTTTTGTCCAATAATCATACGTACGTACACTTTACATATCGCGTTTTCATGCAGACACACTATATACCTACACGAGAGAAAATGAAGCAAAGACACATTATAACAGACTTGAAAGATGTGAAAATGAGAATGGAATAACTAGTGAGACACATCAAGAGGAATTTCAAACCCATTTTTTTTCTTAACTCATGCGCGACAAAGAAAAAAAACAGCAAGTGTATATACGCACAGACAAAACGCGAGTAAAAAAAATAAAAGAAGCGTCTGGAAGCTCGACATTTTTTGTTCTGTTTTTCTTTCTTTCATTTTAACGGGAAATGAGAGATTTTGCAAAAATTACTATTGAAAGAGTTCTTCTCTCTTTCACCTACCAGCTCTTTTTTTCACCACTCACCTCTCCCTCCCTTTACTTGTCTGCGAAAGGGGTAGGTAACGAGATGCGCTCGCGCAAAAATGTAAATGCGAGCTACAGTATAAAGCTTGAGACTCGACTATTTTTCTCTCGTTCTCCCATGTTAAAGCAACGATGTCTTTTTAATCGTCAGAAAAAACGTAGCGCGAGAAATAGCATGTCATAGAAAGGGTGTAAATGTAGATTTTTTTCTTTTTTCATTTGTACTGTAATTATTGACTCTAGTCGCGTAGTTTTAGTAACGATTCTAAACTTCAAATTGTCATTCGACAATGGCATGTCGTTTAAGAAAATTTGATTTTAAACAGACAATCGAGCGAAAAATGTTCGCAATGAACATTACCAACGATATAGCAAATTGCAATATGGGTATATATGTATATACAAGGTAAGAGGATGGGGTGTGACAATTTTACATTTATATATACAGTCTGGTGGTAGACCAAGTGAAGCTGAGCGAGAGACAATGCGAGTAGTGCCGAGAGGCGAGTAAGGGAGATTAAAGGGATTGAAGTAACAAGATGAAAGTGAGCGAAAGAGAAGAGAATAAAAAGATAAAAAGAGATGGGTAAGGCTCAAGCTTTACGCGAGAGAGTAAAAAGGGATAGGAAATCGATAAAAAAAAGAAAATAGTAAAAGAAAAAACAGAGGGGGCGACGTGTTTGCGTCCATCAGTTGATTGGAAGCGCTACAATGAAACGATAATTTCGACAAAGACAATGAATGATTTCGTTTTATTTGCCCATGTGTATGTGTCTATTTTTCTTTTTTTTTTTGTTTCACCCTCGCTGTACCCTTTGTACTATTTTTTTTTTCTTTAATCTTTTTTTCTTTTTTCTTTTTTTTTTGTTGAATTTTATTGGAACGCGAACGTAATAAAACTCGCTTCTATATTGTGCTTGCTGACGCTATAGGGTGAACTAGTACGATAAAAAAACGAAATTTAATTTTAAACTTTCAAACGCAAAATGCCATTAATTACTTTCAATTATTTTCATATGCATATGGAGTTAGGGTTCCTTTTTTTTTCTAAAGTCATACCGAGGTAGCTGAAGCTGATGTTGATTTAATAAAAATAAAATAAAAAAATTTTTTTGTCGCTTGAAGCGTAAAATTTTATACAGTTGAAACTTCTTTTTTGAAATGTTATTTCAATTAAAATTGTTTAAATAATACTATATTAAAAATTGAACAAACAATGTAGGTATATGAAAGATTTGAAAAAAAATTGAAAATAGCGAGCAAACAAGTAATATTATTTGTAAAAACAAACAGTTTTCTGATTTTTATTTTAAACAAGTTTTTATCGTGCTAGCATTATAATTTACAAAAACAAATTTAAAACTCGATGCAGAAGTATTTGCTTTTCATAAAATGATTCGAATTTCAAAAAGGGTTACGAGTCAAAGTATGTTTGCAACAACAAATGAAATGAAAGCTTGCATAAAGGAAAGACTTTTTAAAATTTGAATTTTATATTATTATCTCATTTTTTTTCAAAACTTTAAAAAAAAAACTTTTCTTTTAAAATTTAAAATGCAAAATACTAGCATTTAAATAATAATAGCAAGAATATCTGTTTTATTATTATTAAATAAAAAGAAAGTCGCAATATTTGAAAAGTTAAATAAAAAGCATTAGCAAATATTTTACGAAGCAAACCTATAAAATGTAAATGTTATACTAAAATATAAAAATATTATTTTTTAAAATAAATAAAGTATCATTTTTAATAAAAAAAGAATGGAGTTTTTTTTTTTCATAAAAATATAAAACAAATGATATTCAAATAATATGTGTTCGAGGTAAACTCTCTCATATATCGTGAAAATGCAATAAAGCATTCTTTTCATATTTTTAAAATTGAATTTTTACTGATTCATCTCAAAAAGTAATATGTAGAAAAATTAAATGCACAAAATAAATACCATTTTATTAAAATCAATTTCAAACGCGAAAAAGGAGAAAAAAAAATTTGTGCAAAAGCGATTTTCTCTCTTTCAAATTTTATTTATTCGAACAATGCGTAGGTCGATAAATTCATTTTTTATTCCCGAATAATTACATTCTTTTTTTTTATTATTTCATTTTACAATCATTTCGATAATATTAAAAATTTTATAAATTATACTCGATCAAATACGATTTTTTATCCATAGCGCATATATTCAATATAATAAAACACTAATAAAAATTTTTTCAGTCGTAATTTCTTCTCTTTTTTTTTATATATATATTCCTCTCGCGATAAAATTACATCTGATTTTTCAATATAACATTATTTTCATGCCTTTATATCTACAGAATGGATTTCGTTCAAGCTTATTGAGTGAGCTTTTTTTTTTTTTTTTTTGCATAAAGTATAGAATATGCAATATTCCGCGAGAGACTCGCGCGGCGCGTCGTAAGGATGCGCAATAAAAATATCGATTTTCCTTACAATATATAAGGTAAAAAGTTCCTTTAAAGCTAATGCAATCGTACTCACACACTTACACATACACATATTATACTTATATATACGACGAGACATGTGCCAAAGAAATATATGCGATGAAGCAATGTGCTCACACATACATATATATTATGCCGAAGCACGTAGATAAATTCTTAAATTTCTGCAAGTCCAAACGAAATGCTCTCAAGAAAGAGAGAGAAAATTCGAGGCAAGTGCATTGAAACGAGTTTTCACGACTCTCAACCCTTTCTTACATACACGCATTAATATTTATGTATAAAAAAAATAATAATCCCTTATTTCTCAATGGAAAGGAGTACAGAGAGATATTATGCATGAAATTTTTGAATACTACAAAAAAAGGACATTTATGATAGCACTATAGTGTCTTTCCCTGCCAGTCTGAATACATATCCTTTTATCTAACTAAAAAAAAAGAAGAAAATCTGAAAAGTGTATCGCAGAAAGCATCGTTTTGCATCATCCACTTGACGCTTATACTTGCGTGAAAAGCTGACAAGCTCAAACTAACAGACAAAAGATAAAAGTAGAGGTTGTGTTTTTTTTTTTTTTTTTTTAAAGTGGCCAAGTCAAAGTGGTTCAAGTCAAGTCTTTCATCAGTTTGGTCTAGCATATAATATACCCACCCACTACCATCAAGATTTCCGTAAAGTTTCTTTTTCCAAGGCGGAATAATCGTCACATAAATAATGAACGGTATAAAGTTTCCTCTAATAACAAAAGTAACCGTTGCACCAAGGTAAAAGTAAAGAAGAAGAGAGTGAGAAAAAGAAGGTCCTTGCACACACATACCTATATAGTCGTCGTGCGCACAAGCAAACGCCGGCAAAAAAAAAAGCTTGCGAAAAAGGAAATGTATATATAGAGAGAAAAAGAGTAAGTGAGAAAGAAATGGGAATGGATGAAAGAGCGCACATTCCGCCATGAATTATGTATCTGGGCGTCGTTGGAGTCATCTTCCCTTCTTTTTTTTTCTTCTTTTTTTTTATTTTTTATTCTAGTCTAACCCCCTCATTTTCTCTCTGTATTTTTCGAACGCTTGACTCTCCTTTCCGCACTTCTTTTTTTTTCTTCTTTTCTCTCTACTTATTTTCTTTTCGAATTTTTTTTTTTCTTGACTACTATACCCTTTATCTTCTTTCCTTTTTTCTTATTTCTTTTACGTACCCTATCGAGGGTAACTTTACCGCAGTTTTCTATGGGTAGTACAAGCATGTGTTCTAATATTAAAATAAAACTCACGTGTGTCTCTGCTTCATAATTCGATGAGACAGAACCCAATACAGTAACTATTTTGTAGTTGCTATTCAATACGTTCCTTGCATTTTTTATCGACAAAATTATTATTTTTTTTTTTTTGCTCGCGTAATCCAATGTTTTATTTTCATTGTCGTATAGATGTGACTGACGTTGTATTCACCGCAACTCTCTTTTCGTCAATGTGTGCTTATATAGATTTGTATTTTATGAGCTTGCACTTTGCAGTAGCTTTTATGAGAACGAAAAAATTTTTAGTAAAATTTAGATGCTCTCAAAATATTTTTTATTGGTTGAAGGTTACTAAAAATCAATCTTAATATTTATCGTCACTAAAATAAAAATTTGTTACACTATATAATTTAAAAATTTATATTATCATCGTTCAAAATATTATAACAGATTGAAACGTACATTATATCTATCATTAAAAAATATTACTTTCATATTTCAAGAAAAAAAAAAAGAAAAAAACATTATTCAAAGATTTAAATCGTAGAAGGAAGCAGACAAAAGAAGAAGAAGAAGAAGAAGAAGAAAAAAAAGAGGCACACATCACTTTTTTAAAAACCGTATTATTGATCGCCGGATATATCTTGAAAGTTATTTATATCTTATGACGCACGCAAAAGAATATTTACAATGATGTGTAGTATAAACAATCAAGATTAATCTTTTTCAAAAAAATTATTTATCGACTATATTATATATTCGATTTAGATATAGAACCACGAGGATGAGCAATAAATAAAAAAAAAAAAAATAAAAAAATATCATGATGTGTAATTAAGATCATTAATTTATGTACATCAAACCCATTAGATAATGTAGAAACACGTGATATTAAATAAATTATCTTGATTAAAAGATTGACTCAAGAAGCAATCAATGTGTAAAAAAAAAAATAAAAAATTAAAATACACACACGTCACGATCTTGAATCTTACATGAAATAAAGTAATAATAGAGGGTTTGATATTCAGAACCTCTAGCATATAAACAAGACCCTCGTTATAAGAATCACCAAAGAATTAAAGCAAAAGAACAAAAAAAAATCGCAGGGACGCAATTACTTAGTAAGAAAAGCAAATAAAGCAACAAAATGTAAGGAAGAAAGAAAAAAAAGAAAGAGGTAAATTTCCGTATCCTTTTTTTTCCTTTCCACCCCATTCACAAATCCTCAACGAAACTAAGCGTAGTACGCGCCACCGAAGAAGGACGTCGACGTCAAGCTCCGTAAAAATTCCAGCAAGTCGTTAAATCGCCGAGCGTTAAAAATTACATCGTTCTACGCTTTCTACATTTTTCAGATCCAAGTATAAGTAAATACACATTACATACATAACAATACGAAAGTAAGAAAATATAAATATAAATATAGTAAGCAAAAAAAAAAAAAAAAAAACCACAAAACACAAAAACATATAAAAAACACACACAAACGGTAAAAAAAAACCAGCCAGAAGCAAAATCC
>JAPYZE010003249.1:0-17651 GCA_030522805.1 Leptomastidea abnormis | reverse complement strand
ACATATAAAGGTGCGTGTGTTGTGTATGTACGCACCTATGTAGTAGCCTGAATCTAACTCGCGTTCTCTCTCTCTCTCTCTTTCTCTTTGAGGCTATACCTATGTAGGTAAGTATATATATAAGATGTTTTTGTGCTCGTTGGCGCCGTTTGATAATGACGGACAACGCGCGCACGATTCTTATTCTCATTTCTCTCGTTATTTCTATATAGGTATTATACTCGGGATGAAAGAGTTGAGCTTTTTTGCGAAATCTTGGAGAAAGGTATAATAGAGAAAGAAATAAAAAGAGAATGAACGACTTTTCTCTGTGCATCTTCTTCTTTTTCTTCTTATTTTACTGTTTCTCTCTTTCTCTCGATATAATAGTCAAAAATAGCCGGCTGAATCGATTTTAGCTGGACACACATCAGTCGGACTTTCATACTTTCGTCTATATATACACCTATTATATACATATGTAGGAATGGTAGACACGAAGAGGGAAAGAGAGAATCTCTTTTTTAAGCCTGGCGCTTGTAAGTACGAAGAATGATGAGAAGAAGGTGGATGCGGAATTGGTTGTGGTATAGTCTCATTATTTACTTATTGAAAGGCGCCTGTTCGTTATCAGATCATTTGCGTGGAAAATGGAACTCCAAAAAAAGAAAAGGAGAACAGACGAGAGCGAGTTTTAATGGAAAAATTTTGGTAAAAAGAGAAAACATTGCAGCAGCTGCGTTTATAGAGCATAAGAGTATAGGAAACAACACCTGTGATGTGATAGCTTTTATATTACAAGAGCGAAATTTAAATAGCTGGAAAGGAAAAGGGAATTTGACCATATTATGTTTGTGATTACAGAAAAGAGAAATTTGGTGGTAGAATTTGATTTGTCATCATATTTATACTCTATTTATTGCTACCTGTATGATGCCAAGCTTGAAAAAGCTTGTCTGCATACATAAATATATGTAAGTATGTTTATAATATATGTGTGTATACGGTATCTACCAAACCGGAGTTCCGGAGCAAAATCGGAGTACCTACTGTCTGAGGAGTAAACGTTACACTTTTGAACATGTGTTTGTGCACATTGACGGGATGGAAGAATAAAGAGATGTAATATAAACGAAACACAAGACTCGCAACAAATATCGCAAGCTGATATACCTATACTTATTTATATATAGACGTGTATGCGTGTGACTCCGGAAAACTGGAGTATATATGTACATAAGCGTGTGACTCCAAAAAAACCGGAGTAAACATTATACCTTAGTAAAAAATATAACTCTATATTCAAAATGATTGTATGTTACCATACAAAGTTATGCGTATACCACTGATAACCGGCCTGGACAAATTCCTTATTTGGATGAATTAGGAATTATGATCATCAAATTAAGTCGCATTTTGGAGCATCCTTTAATATTTCCCCGACCTTTCCTACGTTAAAAATACCCTTACCTATACAAATGAAATGAAGACTAATAAATCGTCATCCATACTACTCGACCTGAGCCCCCTTGACCTGACCATGCTTAGGATCTTTGGTACTCTTTCTTCTCTCTCTCTCTCTCTCTCTCTCTCTCTCTCTCTCTCACTTTTCAAAGTGGTCCTCCCGCCGTATCCGTGCCCGGGGGGTGTCCCACTCCGCGCCCGCCGCCGAAGAGAGAGAGAGAGAGAGAGAGAGAGAGAGAGAGAGAGAGAGAGAGAGAGAGAGAGAGAGAGAGAGACAGAGAAGGAAGAAGACAGCAAGAGCAGCCGGGCGCGCCAGCAGCAGCAGCTTTTGCATTCCAACCGGCACACAAGAGAGAGAAAGAGAGAGAGAGAGAGAAATTGAGCGGTATTATATCGCGTCTAGCTCTCTCTTTTTCTATACCTTCTGCATTATATTACATATACACCTCTCTTCTTCGTCTTCTCCTGTTCGCAAACACACATACACAAATATACACCTACATCTTTATTTAATATGTATACAAGGAAACGCATTCGCGTTGTTTTACTGCGGCACGCCGATATGAGAAGAGGAGAGACTTGGACGGTTCGCGTATAGGTTAGGTTTCGCGGAGAGAGGCGTGTAATGTATGACGACGACGACGACGACGCTCCTAATACACAAAACTCGTCTTGACGCACATGCGATTTGCGTAGTAAATAAGTATTACAACAAGAATTGAATTTAATTTAATGAAATAACAAAAATATTGTAGTATTGTATGTTTTGTATGTGTATGTATGTATGTACGTCGTCTTCTAGGAGTTGATGATACAATTGGGGAGATTTTTTTTTTGTTGAAAACATAACCCAAATTGTTTTTTGCTCGGGTGTGTAATACTTTCATAAATGCGACTACATATCGTTCGTATATAGATATAGGATAACATAGATAGGTTAAGCGTTGACGATGTAGATATACAAGGATATAGCTATCATTTATATGTATGTATGTATATGTGTGAGTGTGCCGGTATATTATATGATCCCGCGAATTGGAAAGTGAACGAGAGACGAGGTCGAGAATCGAGAGCCACATTTGGCTGTTTTGTTGGCGGTTATAGAAAAGAACCGGAGAAATCTATATTCTGGTATAATGTACAAGAGAGAAAGAAGTATAAACGAAGCCTCGGGCGGACAGCACAACATTTATATTATACCGTTCGATCGACCTCCTCGGACGAGGCCAAGAGTATATGTATAGAGAGAGAGAGAGTAGCCCAGCCTGTGTATGCTGCTATACGTACTCTACCTATTACCTATAGCTTAGTCTAGCTCTAGCTCCCATTCTTTCTTTATTCCACACACACAGAGTGTGTATTCTTCTTCCACCGGCGACTGTGTATATAGAAAAAGAAGGATAGAGAAAGAGAGAGTAAGAAAGAAAGAGTTGGGGCACGCCCGTATGTCGTCCCGACGACACGTTGACCGCGCGCGAGAAGAAGAGACATAGGTATAGCTATTAAGCCGGGGGACGCGACTTTTTACACTCTACTCTATACCTATATAATACCGCCAACACACCGCGTCCACCGCCGACACACATCAGCCGCGTGCAACACCTGGCGCGAGACCGGCAATATCAACCCAGCATTGCATTGCAACTATTACATCTTGCTCCCTATCTTCACGCATAAGTATCTATAAATATATGAATATACACGGCCAGGTTATAAATCTCGATAAATAGGTACTCACCATTTTGTGTGTGTGTGGGTTTGTTGCTCTCCTGGGCTACGGCTTTACAAACGTCGATTCTTCAACCCTTTGGGCCGACGAACCGGAACTCCCTCTTTATCTTCCTCGAGAACTCGCGATATATCTACTACTCTCTTCTCTTCTTCTTCTTCTTGCCTCCTTCACTTCTCTTTGCTCGCAGTTCACTCTTGTCCGCGTTCTCTGTCTGCAGCTGTTGGACTATAGTATAGCAGCAGCACACTCGTCGACTATGCGGCACACACTATCTTATGTCTCTCTCTCTTCTCTCTGTCTCAGTCGCAGAGAGTAGTAGGTAGGGTCGCGGAGGGGAAAAGAGAGAAAATGAGTATGAGAGAGATAGAGAATTTTTGGTAAAAGATGAGAAAGAGAGAGGGGGAGGTTATGGACGTTTGAGAGAGTGAGAGAGAGAGAGCTTATAAAAGCCGGGAGAGAGAGAGAGAGAGAGAGAGAGAGAGCAAAAGAAAATAAAAACCGTTGGCGAGTCCTGCACCTACGGCTTCTTATATTCTTCTTCTTTTCTTCCTTACTTCCTTACTTCGAGAGACTTTTTTGTCTCGTTTATATATATATATATAGCACTTTTTTTTTATGTATAATAACCGCTGTGTAAAACACACGGGGCGCGGCGTGAGTCAAAAGTCGAATATGCGTGTAAGACTGAGTGAGTGAGATAAAAACAGCGACGCGCGCGCGACAGCCGTTATTACTGCACACTAGTTATCTTCTTTTTTTTTTTTATTTTGTAATACTGCAAAAAAGATATATCTTTTAATAGATGATTTTATACCACAATAATATTCGAGCTCGAATGAGACACACTATTTCTCAGTAATTTACGCGTCGAGCGAAAAAAATTTAACGAACTATAATGTCGATTGTGTATTTATATTTATATATATATTTATAAGTATATGTATGTCGGCTACGACTGGGCCTCCCCGAAAGACTGGCGTTTTACTATACGCGACTTGACCGCGATGCTGCTGCCTACACTCCGAAAAGAAGAACACCCGATTAGCAAAGCCGTTGATATTTGAGTGGAACAAAGATAGCGATATAAGGCGTACACCCGCTAAAAAGCTGCGCGCGCGCCATCGCGTGTCTCAAACTGCGAAACTTGTGCGCGCGCGGGTGTGTGTGTGTGTGATGTGTTTTGCTATAGTGTATTTAAGGGGGTGGAAGGGGAAATACGCGCGCCGGGGAAGCTTTTTATGTACGTTACACCGACTCCAAGAGCTAAATATCTACGAGATGAGTGTTGAGTATTTTCCTGTGTTCTATTCATCGTCATCATCATCATCATCGTGTCATCGTTGAGGAAATCATCATTGGTTAGTTTCAGAAGAGTTTGCAGCAACGAAAAATCAAGTGAGCTTTTTAGGGTTAGTTTCCCTCTTTTTTTTTTTGCATTTACCGCGCCGGGAACTTGATGCAGCGCGGTAACATCGATATATCTATATCATTGTATATATGCTGCAAGGTTCACGGCTGCGTGTTACTACGCTAGATATTGCGTATAAAATTATAGCTTGATTATTTTTCTTTTCTTCCCATCTAGAACTACTCCACCTTTTGCAATATGCAAACTAAAAGGTTTTTTGAAACCTAAGGAAATTAAGGAAAAAAAGAGCGGGAAGACACAAATTGACCTATTAAAGCCTGTAAGTAAACAAAATATGTAATCATAAGCGCAAATGTACCGCAAAGAAAAGTCAAGCAGTGGGGGGAAGCCTATAGAAGTGAAGGATACGCTATACTGCAAGTATAATATGCAACGTCGGTCACGGGTATACAAATTACGCGGCAATGCCGGCGATGTTCCGGGCATTAAAAACTGCAGTAGCGTCGTTACGTTGCATTAGCAACACCCCCAAACCAATACCATAATCAATGTTGCCATTATTACGTATAGTCTAGAATAAAAACATACAAGTTTGCTCCGAAATTCCGGAGCAACAATCTTAATCTTCCTATAGAGTTAGATCCCAAAACAGGAAAATTCGCAAGTACCAGAGCATCAGGGTGCGGTCCTTTTTCTCAGGGTAAAAGAAAGATAGAGAGAGAGAGTGAATTCTCTTCGTTCATAAACTATATACCTACGGACACAACCGGCAGACCTGCGTTCATGTATATATAGTTGTACAGCAGCCGCAGGAGGAGGCTACCTATACAGCAGCATATAGCGTCAGTGACTGCGGGTGTTGCTGCTGGTACTGCTTGTTAGCTTATAGCTTAACCCTGGCGAAATAGGTATATAGAACCTCCGCAAGAGAAGCCAACACACCGGCGTATCTCTTATTCTCTACACCTAGGTATATAGAAAACACAGCATAGCGGATAGCAAGCGCGCGCAGCATTATAATAGCATATAGCATCCAGCAGGCAAGTAGCAGCAGTAGCAGTAGCAGCAGCAGCATCAAGCACAGCAGCGGCGGCCGAACACCGCCGCCGGCGGCAGCAGCACCAGCAGCGGCGGCGGCGTACGTTGATTGGTCGGCGCGCACCTGCAATGCGTCAGCCGGACCGCCGCTTGGCCGCCGCGCAGCTTGCTGTGCTTGCTTGCTTGCTTGCCTGTCTGCCTGCCTGCGCGCGCGCTCTTTCTCTCTTTCTTGCTTACTTGCTTGCTCACTTTCTATATTATATCTCTATTTCTCTTCGTCGTGCAGCTTTCGCCCCCGCTGCTGCTAACGAAGATCGTGTATGTGTATGTACCTATATGTATGTACAAAACGCAGCAGCAGCAGCACTAAGCTAGGTGTGTAAACGTTGCCGGCCTCGATGATGATGATGATGTTAGTAGTAGTAAAAATATAGATATAGTGATGGTAGTTGTGGCGACGATGCTGCTGCTACTGCTAGTGCTATTGCCGGCTACCGGGTCACATAGATATGTATACTCCTACCTACATATACACACACACAAGCTTGCAAGCACAAACGCAAGCTTCTCACTATATATACAATACCTTGCGCTGCAGGGGGAGCAAATGGCTTTTCCTTCGTTTCTCGCGCTTTTTACCGAGCTTGCGCAAGCTCTCGCGAGCGCCTTTTGCCCCCTGCATATAATATACGTACAACACTGGACCACCCGCTTTTTGCGGCTGTACGTAACTGAAAGAGAAGAGTAGTGCTAGGGATGAGCAGCAGTTTTCCTTTTGACTAGCTATCTTTGTTTATATGTGTACCTACATACATACATACATACACACATACACGATATCAAACAGAAGTTGTCCTTGGACTCTAGCTACTATTTTGTCACGAGAGCACTCATAACTGGGTGTGTGATAGGAAGAAAAAAAGGAAAGCTTTTTGTTATAAAAAAGATAAAAAAGCTCTCTGTCTTTATTTTAACCCTTTGACTTTTTATCAAATCTGTCGCATATAAAATAGTCCAGTATATAGTTATAGATATCGTGATTATTGAGTATATCGTGCAATCAGTGAGCTTTTGAGGTATTTTAACAGGATGGAGTAAAGAAGACGAAGGGGTAGTTTCCGGTAGTCGATGATATCACTATTTTGATTGAAGAAAGGTAAATTAGGTTGAGGACGTGTGATAAGCTACTGCATAAATATAAGATTGTATTATGTGTTAGTGTATATACATATTGGATAATTACTCTTTGGATAATAAATACTTATAATGAAAAAAAAAAAAAAAAAAATTAATTTAAAAGATAAACGTAATTGATCTGCGGTTAAATTGCATCTCCTTATACGATAGATTGCTTTATATCGGTACACTCTCTCTCTCTCTCTTTCTCTCTTACTCTCTCTTCTACCAGGTAAAGAAAATATTCGAAGCACGCGTTTGCCGCATCGATATTGCGCTCGCGCCCCGCCCTTTCTACTCTCTCTCCCTCTTATACTATCCTTCTCTCTTTACCGCAAGCTCTATTCATTTGAATTTCCCAGGCTACCCACAGGGCCAGGCTACTTTCAGGAGTAGTAGCACCCATTACTGTATGTATGTGTGTGTAGGTCTCTTTGTACTTGTATAGGTATATATAG
Organism: Leptomastidea abnormis; assembly: GCA_030522805.1. NCBI lineage: Eukaryota > Metazoa > Arthropoda > Insecta > Hymenoptera > Encyrtidae > Leptomastidea > Leptomastidea abnormis. The sequence continues at coordinate 10,435 of JAPYZE010003249.1, read as the reverse complement.
ATATATACCTGTGTCTCCATTTACTTCGCATCGGTGAGCTTAATAGGAGCTTGCAAGCTAGTATAAAACGCTTGGCACATAAGGGAAAGAGAAAGAGAGAGAAAGGGTAGAAATGGAGAAGAAGTAGAGGTAGAAGCATATATCTGTAGTTCATAATAAATATACTATACGAAAGAAACGCTTTTTCATGCACCGCGTAATTTTTTTAATGATGTTTATGTATACCTACGATATATGGAGGGAAGTTGGAAAGTATATTATATCGTAAAAGCATGAAAGAGCTTTCAAGGAGTGTGCATTGCTATAATATAAGAGGATGGGGTTGGGTGTGTATACATACAACTTTAAAGACTGCTTTTTCTTCTTTTTCAACTGACACTAATTGCGATAGATATAATATAAATGTAGCGCGTCTCTTTTTCACTTTCTCTGAGAAATATGTAGTATAGCCCCCTCCTGCGTGTCTGACCAATTATTCTGAATCTACTTAGGTCAGTTGCTGTATGTGTTTATATGTATAGTTTATATAGGTGAGCTTTTGGTAAATGAATGGTGATTTTGCGTATTGCGACTCTGTGTAATTATATATAATCGACCTTATTTATCTTTCTTTTTTTTTCCTCTCTTATTTCTCTCTATTTCTCTCCCTCTAGTAATAAAATATTTATTTGACGTGGAATTGGAGGATATTTGGTATTAGTTAATTATTAATGTTATACCAAGTGTGCATATGTTATATTCCGACGCATTTTTTAGCTTGAAAAAAATAAAATAAAGAATAAACACGTGCTCGAGTACGTCTGGGGGTTAACTTGACGAGGCCACGTGCGTCCTGAGACCGTGTCGATATTCTCACTTTGCGCAAGATATATACTCAACACACACTGCTACATACTACTACTACTACTACTATTACCTCGAACGTCGAAGGTAAATTAAGGAGACCGACCCACTCCCTTTTATTATTAATTTCGAAGCTATTTGCTTCATCTTGTTCTCTCTCTCTCTCACTTTTGCAACTAATTAACACTAAAGTAATTTTGTACGTTACAATAATTAATCTGCTTTTTCTTCTTCTTCTTCCTCTTGTTAATTTAATCAAGAAACGACATAGAGAAGTTGAGAGTTCAGTGCGTTAATAAAGTATTTCTTGTAAGTATATACTCTACTCGAACAAGATCAATGAGTGTTAAACAATAACAATAAAAAAAAGAAAGTTAAGTGCGATCGACGATTTTAATTAATTATTTAAGACTTTTAAGGCTACTCGTCAATTAATTTAATGTATTTGTAAGGTAAACAAGTTCATCATTTACTTACATTTATAATAGTACGAGCTTTTTATTTTAACTTATTTTTTTATTAATGTATTGGAACGAGAAAAAATAATTTTTTTTTTCATAAATATCTTCTATATTATTTATGAAAAAGGAAAAATTAAAATTGACGTTAAAACATGAAAACAAAAATTGATGATTTATTAAAAAAATTACGAAAATATATACGTTTGAGCAAACAATTTTGAAATGTGTTATCCAATCGAATTGACTTAAAATAAACGAACTTCTACAAGCAGCTTAGGTATAATAAAGATTTGTAAGCTCGATTTCTTTTCCCTTCACTATCTATATATATCGAACAAACATTAAACTAATAGACAAACATAATTTTCTTAAAATTATCAAACAAATAAGTCAATCAATCACACCAAATACAAATTTATTATTAATAAAAAAACATAGCTTTTACATGTTTTATCTATACAATCTCACAAGTCGATTAACTTAATTCTATATAATAAAAATCCACTCAATTTACAAAAACACACATAAATTAAAATCTTCAAGTCTGTATTTGTATATTATACTTATACGCCAACAGAAGTACCATTTGACACTCAGCAAGTCAATAATAAAAGATAATATACATTCGAACATTCAAAAGCTCAAGCTTGCGCGACATCGTTACAAAACATCCCATCCGCAACCATTATTATATATACTCTCTTGTCATTTCGCATATTTTTATTGTCATCGTCTGCCATCGCCAGTATAAGACAAAGACACGCAAAAAAGATCGTCCAAGAAAAGTCATAGCTGTATAATAATATTCACGAAGTGAAGAGAGCAACCGACAAACAGACAGACAGACAGAACATATAGTCGTAATCCTTCGTTTCTTTCCTCAATTTTTCGGCGATTTATATCGGCGAGAGTTTAATGCCGAAATGTCGTCTTTCGTCGCGACTTCGCGACTTTCTGGCGCCTCTTCAACCAACTTCTTCAACCATTTTATATATCATGCTATATATTCTAGGCTTAAAATGTTCTCAACCTTTTTTTTTTTTTGTTTGTAATCCAAGACTATATAGACCCTATTCTTTTTTATTCTACCCTAAAATACGACTACTTATTTTTTTCTGGACTGGGTTTTTCCACCAATACGTCATTTACTGCGGAACTGTCACCCGGAAAGCTCGCATGTGAGCTAAGGGTGACAGTGTCACCCTTAGCTCACATGCGAGCTTTCCAGTTCCTTTTTTTTTCTTTTTTTTTGGAAGAGGTGGAGATTTTACTGCACGTGGATTTGATATATAAAAGCTTTTTAAGACTTTCGATTTCATTCGAGGTTTCAGATTTGATTCTTATTTGATTATGACGAAGAATCGATGAGATCAAGTGGTGTATATATATATATCGGAACATTTTTATGACGATGGCAAGTGAAGTGAGCTTTTTAAAGCTCTACTTTTTTTTTAAAGGGGATATTACTTATAATTGAAGGATAGTATAAACATTGATCAGCTGATTTGGTTAATATGATCCAAATTGTGAATGAAAGATGATTTAAAAAAAAAATGTCATTGCAATATTTTTATTTTTATGTCTTGCTGCTGCGTTATGTCGTAATTTTCAACGGTACCTATAAATAATACCCTCGAAAATAATGAAAAACCATAAACTTGCAAGCTTTTTGATAGATGTACATTTTGCATGTTTAATATCGCTTTATGGGATCCAACATTATTTCCTGCATTAAAGAAAAGTAAAATTAACGTACGATATATAAAACACACAATATACATATATCGATAATATATTATTGTTGTTAATAATGACTGAAAAAGAAAAAGTTGTTGAGGAAAAATTAACCAATAACGATAAGCATCGTGTTTTATCTACATTTTAATATTTTATAAAAAATAAAAAATTAAGAGGAAAACAAAAAAAAAAGAGAGAAAATTCTCTAGGTCATTAATTCATAATTTAAGTATCGATTTTTACAAAAGCAACTATGTATATATAGGTGTATATAATATAATATATCACGTGCTTCTGATTTCTCAAGTAGATAATATCCATTTTCTACTCTTAGTCTAAAAAGTACCTTAATCCATAACAAGCTTATCCACTATATATGTATATTCCAGAAATCTTTTTTTTTTTTCTGAAACTCAGCCAATTAAATTTACCCTCCTATATCCAAGAAAAGAATTATTGCTGTTGTTGGAAAATAATTATTCAAGAGAGAGTGAGAAAGAGAAAGAGCTTGTATATTTATCGCTTTACATATAAGTTTGATAAGCACTCATTTTTTTTTTTTACTCTTTTGTTTAGTCAATGAACACGCTTAGCTTTTATGTTTATATATAAGTCAAGCTATACCTACTACTTATGCATGCATGAAAGTAAGTGGTAGCCACAAATTTTCTTTTAATCTTAAAATTTCGCGCATAAGTTATATTAAAAATATAAGCATAACGTAAATATATATTATTATTCGCGTGTGAAGGTTCCGGAAAAAAATAAAGTAAAGAAAAGTAACCTCGACTTTCATATATACAAATTCTAAAAAGTGTGTTACTTACAAAAATTCAAAAGCTCTTTCTTCTAAAAATTTAAAACAATAATAATTAAAATTTATTTTACAAACAAAAACCATCTCACCCCCATAATTAAAACAAAAGATTCCATTTTTCATCTCTCACAAAAATCTCCATCTAAAATAAATCTTAAAAAAATATTCAAATCCAACCAATTTCAACAATACACTCATAAACCCAACAATCAAAAATAACAAAAATTATTCACAAAAATATAAAATACATTCTTAAATATCTCATTCTCGAGCCAAACGCATCTTTTTTTTCTCTTTTTCCCTCTTTTTCTTATATTATTGTTAAAACTCGAATCCTTTCCAAAAACTTTACTAAATTCAAATAATGCGCCAGTATAGAAAGTATTATATAGCTCGATTTTACCCAAAAGACATCACAGTAGTAGTAGTTCACGTGCAACCCGGCAATTTGGCCGACAGCCGCGCGCGACTACTTCTCTGCCAGATAAAGATATAGTTGGGAAGAAGTATAAGAGAGGGGTGGCGCGTTCGGAAGTGCTTTAAGCACGAGGGTAGAGGGTGGAGAGTAAGAGAAGGGAGAAAAGGAACGGGGTCAAGCAGATTACTCCAAAAATAGTAAGGCTCTCTCTCTTTTACTCACTCTCTTTTTTTTCTCTCGTCGTTGTGCTTATAACTTCGCCGAGGGCAAAGGAAAGAAAATGTTGAAAAGAGAAGGGGGGAATAAAAAAAAGGCCGTTTCTCTCTATCTTTCTTTCTTTCTTTCTTTCTTTCTTACTTATTTACTTACTTTTGGACAGTAAAGGATCTCGACCCGGATATATAGTAAGCTCTCGCAACGCAACTCAACGTATATTACAGTGCCAAAGTCCAGCAGCAGAGCTTTCACGAGTTGCCACCGCGGCCTTGGCGACTGGTTTTTGTTCAAGCTGACAGGGCGTCTTTGAGCTTGCAGATTCTAACCGAACAAACCAGTATAGCTTATTCGTAGTTGCAGAAAGGAGGATTAGAGGGGAGGAATAGGAGGATGAAATTGGATGAATAATTCAGTTGAAATTGTTGGGGGAGGAGGAGCGAGTATCTATATAATATGTACTCGCACCTGATGCGCACTTTTGTTGGCTGCTGTTCGAATTGGAGATTAAATGGGGGTGAGAGAGTAAAGATCTGGCGATAAGAGACAGAAAATGCAGTTCTGACTTTTGCCAATTTTTTTTTGGTCCTTAAAAGAAAGAAGGAAATAGAAGTACCGCGAGAGCTTTCCAAGGTTATGTGTGAGCTTTGATGAGCTCGCATTTCTTCCCACGACTTGAGAAATAGAGAGAATGAGAGAAAAAAAAAAGGATTTTGGCTGGGACTTGTAGACTTTGAAGGGCAAGTAGGTATATACTTATGAGAGTCGAGATGCGATCGGCTTATCTGCGAATCCATTGGGACTTGACTGAACTTGAGAATCGATGAGTTATCGTATATGGACTGTAGGTAGTGTAGATGAGAGGGAAAGAAAAAGCTAGAGGCCAAGGTGTGGTTTTATTTTGTTAAATTTTATTTTTGGGAATAAAAATTATTATTGTGAGGAAAGGGATTTTTTTGGATTTCAAGTTTGGAATTTAGTTTTTATATTATTTTTGTTATTTATTTTCTTGAAAAAGCTTTTTATAGGCAAATATAGTTTATTTTTAAGAGTTTGTATAGAAATGTAGAGCTTTTTTGAAAGTAGTTTAATGTAATTGTATAGTTTTGATTAATTTAAGATGTTATAAATCATTATAAAAGTTTTAATGTTATTTAAAAAAAAGAAATTTTTTGTAATTATTTTGATATAAAGTTAAAATGAGCAAATAACAAGCTGTTAAAAAATAAAATGAAAAAAAAAGAAATCTGTTATTTTATGAAGTGTTGTAACGTTGTTGGTATATACATAAAATGAAAAAGTTTACTGCAACTTTAAAAAAACGTGTAATGTCGATATTATATTGTACACTTTATGTAACGTTAAAATTTTTTAGTATATTTACAATAGCTTTTTATATACTATTTTTTCTTTTATTTGACATTTCCTCTTTTTCTTTTTATTTTTTTTAATTTTTTCAACACTATGTTTAACAACCATTTTTTTTTTTTTTGATAATTAAAAAAATAACATTTGAAAAAGTATAATGAAAATTAAATGAATTCTTTTGTACATTCTTTTTTTTTTTTTGTTCTTTCAAGAAAATCCAGTATAATGAAAGTTACACAAAAATTTCGACAAATAACGAAAAAAAAAAAAAAGAGAGAAAGGTCTTAAAAAAAGATTTCTCTTGTGTACCATTCCAAAGGATTTACTCAATTTATATATATCTTAGAATACGTGTACTTTTTCCAATTTCAATATTTGCCAAAAGTAAAGGATTTCCGTTAACATAAATAAAGAATATTTACAAAAAAAAAACTTTTTTACCATCATAGTCACACCTACATCTTACTTTAAAACTCAACAAATCCTAATACAAAATTTTCAACAAATAATCCTTAAAAAATAAACAAATAACAACAACATCATATCCAAAGTCCTCCTCACACCCAATATCCTCATCTCATCATTCACCCGCACTATCTCTCTCCCAATCGAACATTACAATCACACGCAGGTATGTACCCTACATATACAGAGACGATTGATAATCTTCCTTCCGTTCCAGAGTAAGAGACAATATACATATATAGGAAATACACACATCCCCAAAATGTACATATAACCAAAGAGAGAGAGAGAGAGAGAGAGAAGCTCTACATACAGAGCTTGGTCCGGCTATACTGCTATTATACTGGCCATTCGATCGATACGCGTGTATAACGCGGACGTGCGCGTAGCATACTAGCCCCTCTTTCTCCTCTCTCTCTCTCTTTCCTATATATACCTATATAATTGGGGCGTATAGGGGGGAGCCGATATATGGAAGATAAATAAACAGCGTATACATACATATAGGTACATATATGCGAGTGTATAATATATATGTATATTTGGAAGAGCCGAAGATGCTGATTACTGTAGGGGAGTAGGTAAATTCGTGTGAAAATGTTGGGTACATATTATATATAGGTAAATCTAGGGGACTTTTGATGTTTCGTATATAGGTATATTAGCTTAGTTGAGTCAAAGTTTAAATATATTCATGATTGTACTATATAGATATATTATAGACATATTAGGATATGGATAAGCCAGATGTGAGAGAGAAAGAGAGAAAGGAAGGAAGGTTGGAAAAGAGGATCAAGTTCGACGATGGGAATATAATCGACGCTCGTGAGCAAATCCTAATTGAAATCTTAATTGGCTTCGGGAAAATTCGCGGCTTTTGAGGGCAGAAGGATAATGATATATAGTGTAGGTAGGATATAGTATATATATAAAAGAGAGATGAAGAGGATGAGTTGCATTATTGCAGTTAGCTGAGCTTGAATTTATGTCATTGTGTGAGAGAGAGAGAGAGAGAGAGAGAGAGAGAGAGAGAGAGATGAGATTGATGATGATTCTTTAAAATCATGGATGGAAAATTTGATTTGTTGCATCACTGCGGATGGTAATTCTAAACGCTTTGATTTTTTTTTTTATTTAATTGAGACTGCGAAAGAATTTAGTACATACATGTGTGTGTGTGTGTGTGTGTGTGTGTGTGTGTGTGTGTGTGTGTGTGTGTGTGTGTATTTGTGTTATATATAAAAGGTAACAGAATTTGGTTGACGATGAAAGTTCATTTTTCAAATTTTTTTTTTCTTTATTTTTTAAAACTTTTTTTCACACGCTTTTGTGACTTGACTATCTTTTTCACACAAAATTCCAGTTTCTAAACGCGACTTCGTGCTCATCCTTCATTTGCTTAGCTTTTTCATGTACCACCTTTTTCACGTTTTTTTTTTTTTTTTTTTTTTTTTTTTTGAAAAAAAAGTATAATATATAAGACATGCGGGGGCTTTAAATCGCGACCAGGTCACCTTGCACCACTACGAAAAGTCCAAAGAGGACATACATGTATATATTTATACATTAATACATATACATGTATACATTTATATATATCAAGTTTTACGACTCTTTCGAAAACACATTGATATATATATGAATTTCACATATTATAGGCGCGCCAATTTCCTTCTCTCTTCGGTTGTACATAGGTACGATATATATACAACTCCCTCCAGGGCGTAAAGTATAATATAAGTTGGATCAAGTAACTTATCAACAACAACAACAACAACAACACCCCCGCAGGCATTACCAAGCTATATAATACATATATTTATACGAATATAGATATATAGAAGGAGGATAATAGCGTATCGAATATGTGCCGGACATTCTTTTATGAACTAACTGACCTTCATACATATACATATATACGTATGCTGCTACTGGTGTTAGTCGATTGGAAAATTTCATCGTATTTCCTACTATACCAGAGATTTCCGGTTGATATATCGAAAAAGTATTTTAGAGAAATCTCATTGGTTCACTGCTGAATTTCGACATTGTTTTCTTTTAAAGTTACTTTGTACGTTATTTGGATTTAAAATTTGAATTGGATTATTTTCTGTGACATTTTTTTAAATATATATTTTGTTTTGTTTTGGTAGTTGAAAATATGTAATAGGTCATTTTAATTTTGATGTTATAATATAAAGACAGTTAAACAATTTAAATTTTTCCAAAGAGAGAAATAAAAGAAAAATATTACGTAATAATGAAAATTTTTAATAAACGACAAGTGAAAGCTCAGAATTATATATAAAAAAAAAAGAAATCCTCTCAAGTTAATTTAAATTAAAACTGAGTAAAACACACAGAGAGTGAAAGAGAAAGAAAGCTCAGTGTAACGTAAAAAATGCAATTAATCTTCTTATTTTTAGAGAAAGAGAAGAAGAAGAGCTTGCGAGCTTTATGAATCTCTTTCATATAGCAAAAAGCTACCTTTTTTTATAAAGTTTATTTTTGTACCGTACCTACAAGTTATAATACACACACACATACATTTTAATATCGTGCAAAAAATGTTTTAGTTAAAAGATAACGACCAAGACTTTTTAAATTATATACCTACACACATAAACACACATAATATACACATAAAACAGTTACTAATGTTCTTTTATAACGCAATAATTAACTTAATTATCGTTAGGTATAGTGTAAGGTTATAAAAAAAAAATTAACAAATTGAACTTTAACTTAACACCCAACAAGAAAACTAACTATACAGCTAAGGTCACGAGAAAAAAAAAAGAAAAGAAAAATAAAAGAAAAAGCGATAAGCACACTCTACACGACACAATCGATGATTCGTTTATTAATATTTGTTCGGTATAATAAAAGCTCAACAACAACAGCAGCAGCAGCAGCGCAATGCACTTTATGCATATAACCCAAAGTTTAATTAAACGACTACTAGTGTGTATCTATATAGTGTGTGTGTGTATGTGTGTATATATGTGTGTATATAGAAGCAACTTGGCGTTTCTCTTGTAAGCTAAAGGCAATTAATTCAGCCTGAAATTGAATTTCGACGAGAAAAAAAGAAAGAAAAAAAAAAAAAGAAAAAGAAAAGTCCCAGGTCGAAAGAAAACAGCGGGTATCAGTATTATATATAGGATGAACAAGTAGTAGTAGTCTCAGAGCGAAGAGGATTGAGCTTGAAGAAGAAGAAAAAAAATTAAAGCCAGCAAGTCGAACGACTTGAAAAAAAAAGTGATAGAAAAAAGGTGAAGGGGATGTGATACACACACAGCTGGTAAACGAATAGAAAAGGCGACGATCAGCAGGACGTAATTGGTTTACCAATTTTCTGATCCCTTTTTATTTTCTTTTTTTTTCTTCATCCCTCGAGCTTTTTCTCACTTATATACATATATAGGTATATATATATATATAAGATCCGCGGCGTCGTTTAGACACAAGCAAGCAAGCAAGCTTAAATATAATACTTGCGCAACATAGCACACTATAACACAGTATAGGCTACAACGACTACGACGACTACGACAGCTACTTGGTTATAGCATAGTAGTAGAAGAAGTAGCAGTTCGCACGTTAGCTTCAAATTTAATTAATCAGCCGGCCTCGGTGAAGAAAAAAAGAAAAAAGGAACGCGACTTTTATATACATACTATATACACATCTATAGAATCACACACATACAGTATACGCAGATGTGTATGTATGTATGTGCGAGCAAGCAAGCGAACGCTCGCGTCGGGCAAGGAGCTTCTCTTTAAGCTTGACCCAGAAGCCTATTGCGCGCCGTCGTTAAGGGGAGGGGTGGGTGGGTGCAAGCTCGTGCTATATGTACATATAGAAGGGGTGAAGGAGAAAGAGAAAGAGAGGGGTGGGTGGAAAGAGACTTTGCTAACGTTAGCTTGTAGCTATACAGCTATATACCTACTACTACTGCTGCTCTATACTGGTATATAGTATATAGCCGAGGGCTTAATACGTATACAGAAAGAGAGAGAGAGGAAGCGTGTAAACATGCACTCTCTATTTACGTTAAATAAAAAATTGCATGCTCCGGCAATTAAAATTTGACAAGACGATGTATGT